>VNJS01016324.1:0-171075 GCA_008042575.1 Drosophila watanabei
TCGGCACGCCGAAGTTTGTATACCCTTGCAGATTCCAATTGCATCAATTCTAATCTATCCCAAAATAATATAATATGAATTACTTTCATATTCATACCATTTTACAGTTTTACATTTTTTACAGTTTTACATTTTTTACCAATAGTTTGTATGGCAGCTATTTGATATAGTCGTCCGATTCTTATGAAATTTACAACAAAATTCTGAAAAATATGAAATACTAGTATCTAAAAGTTGAAGAAATTATGTTAAAAACTGACAAAGTTATAATTCTTTTTTCTACAAATTTCCCGATCGTTCCTATGGCAGCTATATGATATAGTCATCCGATTTTTATGAAATTTAATCTTAAAATCTAAAATAAGATATAAAGCTCATAACCGAGAGTTGGTCAAGATATGTTCAAAAACAGTGAAATTAAAATTTTTTTTCTAAAAATTCACGGTTCGTTTGTATGGCAGCTATATGATATAGTCGTCCGATCTGGCCCGTTCCGACTTATGTCCGTGTGAGAGTATATAGAAGACTATCTGCAAAGTTTCATTCAGATAGCTTTAAAACTGAGGGACTAGTTTGCGTAGAAACGGACGGACAGACGGACAGACGGACATGGCTAGATCGACTCGGCTGTTGATGCTGATCAAGAATATATATACTTTATAGGGTCGGAGATGACTCCTTCACTGCGTTGCAAACTTCTGACTGAAATTATAATACCCTGCAAGGGTATAAAAATAAAACTTTTAAGATAGGGGCCAAAAAGATTACTCCTTTTATCTATATAAAACCTGTATGTGCTGATAAGTATGTATGTAAGTGCAAACATGCATCTATATTTTATCGGTGTCATAAGAACTTTGTCGCGGAAATAAAAACTGAAAACGATAATGGTTTTATTCTTGCTTATAAAACTTTATACCTATGTTTGCTTGTTTGTACTATTAGGGAACTCCAGTACTAAACTGTTATATACTTACAATGACCTCTACGAAACGATTACTTTATAGTATAGTATAGTATAGAACAGTTTATCGACTTTAAAAAGACCTTTAAATGTACGGTTTCAGTTCGGATGAACCCAGTTCGAAGTCAATGCGAAGGGGATGAAAAAAAAAAAAAACGATTTTAATGTTTATCAAATTATCAAAAAATGCCTGCACATGTTTCTTATACAATTCATATTAAATATAGCCATAAGTCAAGAGAATAAAAAACTAGACGGGATTCATAAACTGCTATGATATCTGATTTAAAAATACGCATCATGTATGTGCCCAAAGGAATTTATTTTATGTATAACAACAAATCTTTTTAAATTTAGATAGTTACACTTCTTAAGTAGCGAGTACACAACTTGACCTTTGTTTGTGAGCTCTTATTCAGATAAGTACACTTGTAGTTTTTTTCAGTGCTTTAAGATTATTATCGCCCAGCTGCTATCAGTAAATGCATTGAAGGCAAGGAGGAAAGAAACGGTGATAGTCAAGCAATTGTTGTTGTGCCAACAAAATATTTATGTACATATATGTATGTCCTCACAAAAATAACACATATATACATACGTATGTATTTAGCATTTAGTACACATACTTGCCAGAGTTCGGCATGAGTAAAAGACACTTGTTTGATTAAGCAGGTCAGCACCGTGGGCCGAAAGAACGTTAGAGAGGCGGGGAGAGCGGCCAGGGGATATTTACTCAAACTGCGCAGCAGCAGCGGCGTAGGCGTAGCTGATTGAGAGGGCACAGTGGGCCGCATTCATATAATATCTAATTAAAGTTTTTTATTTAGACACGATATACAAAATAGCCTCATATTAAACCAAATTTTGCATTAGCTTAAAGATACTAGAACTGTACTTTAAAGATAATCAATGCTAAAAGCAAGATTATTGCAGTTACAGTATTTTACAATCTGCTTTAACGATACAGTTTCCACCAAGTTTTAGTTAACCGTAAAACGAAAAAATAAATGCAAACAACCTCTGGGGGCTTGTTCCAGCCCAACAGACTGGACTAAAACTGGAACAATTAACCGCAAACTTAATCACTGAACATTGGGAATCGCGATTAGTCATTTGGATGCCAAAGCGTACCATATAAGCAAAGTATTGGCTAAAAATAGCCTCCTTATATCCGCCCACCTTTAGAAATCTGTCACGATCTCACCGTATGCCCCGAAATTCGTGTATAGCTAACTTAAACCGCAAAAATTCGCTAATAAAGCCGGTGCGTCCATATTAAAAAATACAAAAACCTTCGACAGAACAGGCTAAAATGACGTAGGCCACCCATTAACACTAGTTTTACGAATATGTACGAAAAATTTAACCTTTAGTAAACAGAGAATAAAAAAAAAAAACGGTAATTTTTTGTTTTCTGTGAATTTCAAGACTTTTAGGACCCACATGCACTAGAAGCTTTTGGTTGAAAAATATCTTTAAATTAACTGCTGGGTGTCCAGAAGAATGGCCCCAATAATATAAAATTTCGCTTGGCAACCGAATTTCGCTTGGCTCGAATAAGGCTAAAACAACGCGTGCGCGGCCTGCAGTCTAGACTTTGATTAGCAAACCTTATAAAGATATATCCAAATCACCAGATGAACAGCAATCCAATCCATCATCCATTGTATTACTCCGATGACATCGGGTTTTCGTCAGCTTTTTGCTGTTAGCAATTGATCGCTAATAAGAAAAACTTCCAGTATGGTTTTCATGCCCTCACCTAATTAACATTTATTAGGCATTTTTAAAACTAATGCAGGGTGAATCATTAGGAAAATGAGCGGTTACGAATCGCAACGATTTCTGTGTTCGTCCCACTGTGCCTCATGTGAGAGCGCTGTAAGCACTCGACGAGGAGGGCAGGATGAAAGGTGAAGCTTTAACAAAAGCACGAGACGCGAAAACACAACACAACAAAAGGTCGTACACACAAACTTAAATACATATGTGTACACAAAGAAACATACTATTTTCACACAGTTCGGGGCACTGGAATAGTACCGAAAATCACAATTTAAATAAACAAAATAACAATAAAATAACCAAGTAGAAAACGGAGTTTTTATATATTTAAAATACTGTAAGGAGTGTAAACAAGGAGTAAAGGAAGATTCAGTGGCTACAATTTTAGTCTTCATGTGTTCCTACTATTGTGCCGCCCATTGTGCTCCCACACTCACACGTAGCCATCACAGCAGCAGTAAATATGGGGGACAAAAACAACTTTACGCACGAGCAACGAGACCCGAAGTCGACAGCAAAACAAGACCCGAAGCATCGACCGCGCACACGAGGGCTACAAAAATGCAGTAATTTTAACGTTCGGCTTTCAGTTTCATACAAGACTTCCCACTGTACACATCGAAAATCGGTGAAAATATAGACAAGCCCATTTGCATAAAGACTGGAATGCACAAACAACAGACCTGACTTTTGGTGTTCACGCTAAGAAGTGCATAAATACGCGTCAAATAAAGAAACGACTGAGAGCACGGCCGCAAAACAAAGTGATACAAACCGAGTTCATTGCACGCCGAAGAGCAGAGAGACAAAGTGAAACGACCTCGCACAACGCGCCGTTCACAGAGAGAGAACAACACACCCACGTCCGCCAAACCACCATAACTGCACCGCTCCTTACAAGGCGAAGGAAGAGAAAGAAAAGCTACAGACATGGATGTTTGGGGATTCTGTGTTAGCGACTCCACCATGTCATATGGCGGATCGATGCGCAGCGGCTATTACCGCGACTACGAGCAGTTCCCATACGGAACCCTGGAGACCACCACATCTCCGTATGCGGTCAAGGATTGCTACAGCCGAGTGCAAGGTAATTGAAAGGGCTCCAAAACTGCGATTAGAGCAGAAAGCTTCCAGTCAGGTACTCGCAAATGCAGCGAAAACATGCTTTCGAGTAGAATGTGCATTCATACACACAATATGTGCATACACACACGTACGTACGATAGCCAGACCCGCCCCCCTTCGTAGCACCACTCACTTTGTGAATTGCGTGCGTTGTTTGTTGTTTTTGCAAGTTTATAAATAGCCAGCCCGATTTTTCGTCTGTGAGCACGAGAGTGTGTGTGTGTGGGGAACACGCCTTAATTTTTTGCGCATACACACAGGGTGTCCACGGTGGTTTCTTAACACGACCCCCGCCTTATCAGCTCAGCTTTCCATCTTTGTTTACGATTTTTTGCCCCTTCTGGTGGCTCAAGTCCACGTGCAGTACGATATGGACAGTCAGTTGCAAAATTTTAAACAGCACGTTAATGGGTTTCCATTTGAATTTAAAATTTAAAGCGCAATTAAGGTACACAAAGAGTGTATTGTAAGCTGTGGAAATCGTAAAAAGACGCACAAAAAGGTGGTTAAACTCGGCAACCGATTCCGTGTTATGGAGGTCATTCGAGTCCAATAAACAAAGTATACATATACCATAAGCAGGCACATGCCAAGATTGTCGACTGTACCTCCAGAATTGGCCAACAAAAAGCGAAGATTGTATTGGTAACTCTCTTTTGCGCAAAGACACACATATGTATAAATCAGAGCTGGGCTAAAACTGAAGCGCAATAACAGAACTAAGGTGCGCAGACAATGAATATATATTTGGTGGCGTACATCCGCATATCATATGACTAATTACCCCCACTGTGCCTTGCCGTTATCACAGCAGAGAGAAAAATTAAATAAAAATCTAAAGTGAGGTTAGGACAAAACATCTCAAAACTAGAAGTATCTAAAATTTAAAGAATTTACAAAGGATATTTTATAGTTTTTTGTAAAAAATTCAATTCATATTATTATAATTTTTATCCTCATTATTTGTCAAATGCTAAAAGCATCGATTAAATTTCCTATGTATAGAATGTACAGTTTTTTTTTTCCGTGTGTTATATATATTGTAACATAGATTATGCAAGGTCGCTTATCACAGCGATTGGCTATTTATAAACCGTTTCCACATGGATCGGCTGGGCTTTGATTAATAAGAACCGTTTAGCATTTAACACGGTGTCAATTGAGCAATCAAAGCAATAGTGTAATCAGCAGAGACAGCAACCTGCGACTGTGTGTGTGTGTGCTACAGGGTCACCACGGCAAGTGAGGTCGCAAGAGGAAGTGGGAGAGTGAGAGCGCGGTGTCGACGTGACGTCGTGAGCGTAGGCCCAGCGACGTCATGCCGGCAAATCAGCTGTTTGGCCCAGAAGGGCAAGTGGGCAGGGGCACGGGCACGTAGGCCAAAATAGAGGAAGCGAGAGCGAATGTGGGAAAAGAGGAACGGGAGATAAGCAGTGTGAGCTCTGACTAACGGTGTATATCCACTCTGCTTTACTTACAGAAAAGTGCAAGCAGGTAAAGACCGAGAAGCAGATGCGCAAGGACTGTCCCTTCTGCAAGGAGCACAAGAAGCGGCCGCTCATCAACTACATGCGCAAGCGGGAGCAGCGCAAGCACCATGACAGCATCTGCGAGGACGAGGAGGAGATGCATGAGCACGAGCACGAGCACAGCCACAGCCACGAGGTGGTGCAGCAGCCCGCCCCAGCGCTATCCTCCGTCCTTGCCCAGCAGAGCTGCAAGGTGTGAGCGGGAGGACAGCCAATGCACAGACAGCCCTGAAAGCAAGAACAGCAATTCGCAAATGCCATATAAATATTAACAAGAAGAAAGGAAAAACCTGAAAAGTAGCAAAACAAAAAAGAAGGCAGAAAAAAACAGAAAAACAACATAAAAGATAAAATGGAAAAGCTGTAAAACACAAAAGATGGCGGCGTTGCCTACGACGGAAAGATGGCGCGAAGCATGCGAGAAAGTGGGACAGCAGCTGTGCAGTTACAATAAACCAACGCGACTGTACTTCCGGGTTGCGAATACACTACCATTTACAAAGCAGAGAACTTGATACCAATTTACAAGACCCTTTACTCCTATTGTTAACACTCATATAATCTTCCAATTGCTTTTAACAAAAAGTTTCGTGTAAAAGCTTAACAGTGAACAAAATGGTTTACAGACATACAACAGCACTCGATGAGAAAATCAAACAACGAAAACCTGCCCGCTTGACCAACGCATTTTTTGACCCTAGGCGAACCAAGAAAAAAAGAAAGAAAAACCTTTATACAGAAACCACAAGGGAAGCAAAAAAAAAAGCTAAAAAAAAAGAACATTTTCTATTTTGCGTACGAGACTGAGTAATTTGCAGTAGATACTTTTAGATCTACGTGTGCGTATTTGGTTTTTTTTTTACCTTATTGGATCAGTTACAGGAATAGAATATTAACGAAAAACAATGAAAAGAAACAAAGGAGGAAAAAAATGCTTCATTTGACGCCAATTAAGGTTTACAATTGTTATTTTTTCGATATGTATGTCTAACTACGTATACTTTGGACCCCGATTTTTATTGTATCCTTGTCTATATTAGACATTTCCCTATATATATTTATTGTAATACCAACTGAGCATTGTCACGGTCCGAGCAAGTGTCAAAATAAATCTAAATCTAGATATATATACAAATTATGTAAAAGTTGCAAATGTTTCGAAAGTTTATGGCCAAGTTAAATTTTCTTAACCCAACTTGTAATTATACGAAAATAAAAAATGTAACCGGTTATTTGGTATTCAAGCTCAACTGTGCAAAATACGAAAATATATGAAAATAATTTAACATTTGCTTTAGACGTATAAGTAATTGATCAAATATGTGTTGATTTGTGAAAAAATTGCTTGCAGGTACCGAGAAGTTTTTCAATTTACACAATGTTATATATCATATATATTATATATTAATGTTTAATTTAAATTAAATATATATATTACAATAATAAAAACACGAATGAAAATCAAATCAAAATATAATGGTTTCTGTTTTTGGGTTAGAATGTTTATAATATTTCGAAAAGAAATAATAATATTCAAATAGCATATTACCTTTTCTTTATTTAATAAATGTTCTTGATCAACATGATGGAGAAATATATAAAATACGGCCTTAGTATTTAGTTCATTGGGGTGGGTCAGTTTTGGTATCTGACTCCAGCTGGTTTATTTTACATTAAATGTCATAATTTTTAATGCAAATCTTTTTGGAAATCTTTCCGTCTCGCACCACTTTGTTAATTAAGGTTAATAAATCATTTGTAGGCGACATGAAAGGTTTTTGAGGTTGATATAAGATTAAATATAAAATTAAGTGAAATATTTTATGGCTAAGGTCAGTTTTAAAAGATGACCTACAGAATGAAAATAAGTTCGCCAAACATCCCCAAGTGAAACCAACCTCAAACCTGACCCTGGGGAAGTGTACAATGAAAATGATTTCCCTGAAATCCCTCTCAAACAATCAAAGTTTGTCGGAACATAACCTTACTCAAATAATAGTGGTCCGTCCTCATCAGAACTGAATTGAATTAGAGCAACGAACGTAGACACGCGATGATGAGATCAGCTTTTGTCGCTATAATTCAAGAACAGCAGCAGCAAAGCAGATTGTTTGCATATTTAAATTGTTGTTATTTTCCCTGTGGACCCGGACAGGGAGGTGATCGGACTGTGAATTGCCCAACGCGCTGTACAAATTATATTATACGGATTTATACGGTGAGAGCTGGCCTGGAGAAAACTCAGCGCATGAAGGGAAGCCATAAATGCATTCATTTAAAATTCCATGTTAACCACTTTGCCCAGGGAATGGAACTGACTATATTATTATAAGCTGGCTCTGATTACAATTGTTGTTAAGCTGTAAACTGGAATCCGAGCTACACGTACTAGTTATTATATAATTCAAGCGTCATAGCCTTTATTCTGTGGGTTATATTTGCACGGTTTTCGTAGGTTTTTTGAAAGAGAAGTACAAAATTATTGAACTTTTCTTTTTTTCTATTTAAAATCGTTGAATAATTGTGTAAAGTAGAGACCCTAATAAGCTTTAATGAGTTTTGTCAATTAGCAACAGAGAACAAGCACTGTATTTAACTTCACCATTATTTGCATTTTGGAGATATATACATACATATCACATTGCTTTAATTTTGTTAATTTAAGTACATTTTTGAACTAGCAACGTGGCTTAGTTAAACCCCACATGCCCCCAAAAGTTGCTAATTATGAAAACAATAAAGTGACGTCGACTTTGAAGGCACGCTTTGCTTATTAGAGTCACGTATCGAACGCAACAGATCAATATTTTTATTGTGTGCAAAGTGAACCCTAGCAT
This sequence comes from Drosophila watanabei, assembly GCA_008042575.1. Classification (NCBI taxonomy): domain Eukaryota; kingdom Metazoa; phylum Arthropoda; class Insecta; order Diptera; family Drosophilidae; genus Drosophila; species Drosophila watanabei. The sequence goes on from VNJS01016324.1 coordinate 8,241, forward strand.
TTAAGGCGATGTTTCTGGAATACTTTTTAAGAAACCCACTTCCTCTATAAAAGTTTTTGGTGGCTTGTCAAAGAGAGTGTTTGGTTGCATTGCGGTTTTTCAGGGGTTTTGTGCACGATAAAGGGAAAAAGCTTGCTGTATATTAATTTAGAATGTTAGGTTGGGGCGGAGCTGTTTCAGTTCTCAAGTGGTTTCAGACATGTAAAGGTCATTGAGTATAAAAATCCTTCAAAAATCCTTTAAAAAAAAATCTAAAAAATGCTTAAGCGTCTTCTGAACAAAATGAGAACTCCTTTTGGAGTTAAGTTGAAAGGTGAATATTGGTTAAAATTTAGGCTTCTGTTTGGAGTGTCAGCCCAATTCTGTGACTTCAGCATTCAGTTAAAGCTCGTTTGAATAAATAACAATAGGAAAGACAACCAAGTTGCTTTTACGATAACTTTATCCTGTATTTATCTTCGACAAGATATCTGTCTTGTTACTGTACCTATAGATAGAAACAAAGCCCAGAAAGTTCCGAAGTTTATCTGGCAACAAATAATACTTTTGTCCCTTTGTAATCGTTGTTATATCCCTAAAAATTATTCATATTATTTACGACCTTTTATTGCAGCTACTAAGGATGGCAAAAAGTTAAGCAAGAGCAATTGCAAATGCGAGCCAAAGGCCTGTAAATGTGAAAAACGACGACAACTGAAAGTGTTGGTGTCGCAACTTCGGCGACGCGATAACGTATCAAGTGTTATATTGTTTTAGTACAAGTACACCAGAATAAATAAAGAAAAAAACACTGCAGCACATTATCAGCAAAGTATTTTTAAATCGGTGGTGTGAGAAAAAGATGTACACATGTAGAGCTTGGGCTTATATTATGCAAAGATAGGAAAAGTACTTCAAAGATAGCCCGGCATTAGGAACTAGTCTAGTACAAAAATGAGCTCTGGACAGGCTGCCAACTAGAGCTACTACATGGTTGCCCAACAATGTTGGCTCTTCAATCAAAACGTGATTCCTTATTGACTTGGTTACGATGCTACTACGACGCCATACCTGCAAATATGACCATTTAGTGATAAATGCAGGCCTGAGATTTAGTTCGGCGTACTACCGCAACTTAAATTAAAGTGCTTTGACAATAACAACACTTAAAACTGGTTTCGCTTTGCCAGGAAAAAAGGCACGTGCTTGAACCTTGTAATCCCTTACAACGAATCATAGTCTTTTCCTATAATTACTCATCGAGTAATTGAAATGATTAAAAATAACGTCGTAAAAAGTGAAGCGCCACTTAGATAGCTGTTATGTAAACAGGTTGCTCTTGGAAGTTAAGAGTTAGCTTTAAAGGGGGATCAAAAGCTTAAGTATTGACTAATAATAATCAGAACTCTATCAGATAATACCTTCGCTTTGGGCAAGTGTTACAACTTATGAATATCTCAACTGTGAGTATAGTTCCCTAGAATGTGTTAATTTTTTGAGGGGTGGAATTCGCAGAAATGGGTGCGAAATCTCCTCATTGTTTCAACAAAATCCACTTCGATGAAATTAACGTTGTAATTTTTGTTCGTGTTGTTTAATTGTTCACTGGCTAACACTTATTTTGTTCAATTATTTACTCTACTTAGTCATTCAGAGGAAGGTTAAAAAAAGAAATATTACATTATATAGGTTTCTTGATTTGTAACTTTAACTTTAGTTTATAAAATTCATTGCGTGTTCGAAAATAAAGCTTAAGTTAGGAAAAATAAAAACTACAATGGGACAGCAGTAAGTTTTCTTTTTTTTCTTGTTTATTTAGACTCTGTATTATAAGGCCAGGCTGAAACATTTTGGAACCCTTGGAATATGGCCTTGCGTTTCAATTTTGTATAATTAAACATGAATTCCGATCTGGGAAAAGGTTGTAAATTGTTAATTTTTGGTACCATGAATAGGTTAAAAACACACATAAGTACGTTCCATGTGATGTCTTATGTATGACAATGAAATTAACACTTCATAATAAATAGTCAATAAGTATATTTCCTTTTTTTTATAACTTCTCACTCTAAACACTAATTTTTAAAGATTCTTTTATGTTTTGATCAAAGGGAAGTTTGCATTAAAGTTCACAAAACTTTAGTTTCAAGTCTAATTTAAATATGTATGCATTTTTTTGTATTTAAAAAATAAAGTTGCTTATAAACTTCTTTAAATGCCACAATTTTAAATATGATTTCCATGGACACGTGCCCTCATATCAGGTCATGAATTGTATAAGCAAACAAAAAGCAAAGCAAACGTTTGAAGAGATATGATAAGAAGCCAAGGAGAAGCTTTAATCACTCAATTGATTGTTGCGCGGAGAGGTCTTTGATATCTTTATAAGGCCGAGATAAAAAGCTCTTCTATGGAAAAGATAATGGGAATAGAAATAAACTGGGTCTACATTTTTATCAAAAAACAATAAATTCTTTTCAAAATAAACAAAACCGAAGGTAGATTATATATTTAAGCCCAAAAATAAATCAAATGATAAAAAGTAGATAAGAAAAATAAAACAATTCCACACAATTTTCTTCTTGCTCATATATGTATATAGGAACTTTAGTTAAAGTGATTATCACAAAACATAAATCTGTTATATTAACCTAAACATCATCTACAAAGTAAAGAGAATTTGAGACAAAGAGCTGCATCACGAGATTGACTGAAACACAAAAACAATGCGATGGAAACCTTTATGATTATGTAAATGTTAGCCAGAGAACATGGTGTTTTCAAATACTTTGTGGGGTTTCCATGGAGGTTATCGGTTTTGTGTGCATTTGCAGTGCACTTCGCTGTCCTGATTGCTTTCCGGGCAATTACTGATTGTGCGGAGACCTCATTCCATGGGCCATCAGTTAATCAAAGTGAAAGTGTTGATAGCCAGCGCCCATTAGCAATGGCAGGGCTTCGGCAATATCGCAGGGAAATTCATTTAAAATTCATTTAATTTAAGAAAATTATATTGAAATAAATAGTAGAGACAAAAAACAATAAAAGTTAATTGCTTTTAAAAGAAAATCAGAGCGAGAAGCTCACTAAAAATTCAAAGGAAAATCCGTTTGCGCTGATTAATTGATGAAAATATTTATATGTTTAAAATAACTGAAAAATATACAACAAAACTTTTGAACTGTATTATCAATATATTGAGTTCAAGACTTTTTTGACGTCAACAGAGAGCTAAAGCACTGATAAGAAGAGACAAACTGCCAAGTGACCGGTGAAAAAAGTCACCGTTCGGGTTATAAACTGTATGTTTTAAACTATTCACCTTCAAGGATTGTACAATATCGAAAGACTAAATTGATATAAGAGAAATTAAAACAAAAACTTAATGGGAATCCCATGTTAAAGGAGTAAAAGCATAAGACAATATGCTCAAATTAGGCTGATAAGAACAGATTGTCTGGTAAATAAAGGTATACCCTTAAAGCATAAAACAATTGAATAAATAATTCATTACTAATTAAAAGAAACCATCTAAGTGTTAATCTCTTTATCAAGTTATTGTTGTTAACTGCAGTAAGATACAATTATCGACAGTAGAAAGTAAACCAGCCCAATGACCCATTTAATAAGCACACAAAAAAAGATTAAATAAATAATAATAAATTCTCACCCTCAGAAGCCAGGTAAGCACGCTCTCCCGGTACGGAACGAAGGTGCTCGGTGTCCCGGATGATCCCATTTGACCATTTCCGACCGCCTTGCGAGAATCGGCCAAGGCTGCAATTACTTTGCCCAATGTGAGCAGGCTCTTGTTTATGCTGACGCCCTCGCGTATCCGTTCACCATTTGAGCCCGAAACGCTGATTCGCTCGCTGCCGGCCAGATCCACAAGACTGATCTTGCTGCGCCGCGTCTGTCGCAGAGAATTCACTGTGCCCGAGTCCGTGTCAGAAGAGGACTGGCCTTCGTCGCCGCTGGTCAGGATCAGGACAATGTTGAAGATGGAGTGCGAGCGGGAGCTCTTGTCGTTCATGGCCGTGGAAGCGGTGGCTCGCTGTGAGTTGCCCACGGCCAGCCAGTTGCGGAGCGCCGAATACGAGTCCACCGAATGGGCACTCAAGTCCACAACGTAGGGTCCAAATATCGGGTGCTCCCGCACCTTCAAAGCCGGCCGCTGCTGCTGCACAGGCGTCGAGTCACCGGCTGCCGTTGCGGCATGCTGAACACTTAGCAGATCGTGGATCTTCTCGTTGTAGATCTCAAAGTAGCTGACTTCGACCTCCACTTGCAGCTGCTGATGCGCCTTGACCTCTTCGATCCGTCGGAACAGCTCGTGGCAGAAGCGGGGTATGATCCCGGCCTCGTCATGCGGCGGCCCGCCGTCAAGAGCGGCATCATCCAAGGCCTCTATGCCCATCATGCTGTAGGACTTGCCCGATCCCGTTTGGCCGTACGCAAAGAGACAAGCATTGTAGCCCTCGAAGGCGGTATCGATGAGCGGTCTTGCCGTGCCCTCAAAGACCTTCGCCTGACCGGCGTAGTTCTTCCTCTCCGGATCGCACGAGTAATACACCTGGTCGTAGCTAAAGAAGTGCGTTACGCCCGCCGAGGCGTCGGCACTGCAGCCCGCCTGGACGGTCAGCTCGTTGCTGTCGCCGTGCACCTGAACCACGTTGGTAACCTGACCACGCGTGCACTCCAGGGCGTTCAGTGGGCGCACGCGCACCGCCACTATCATGTTGCTTTCCTCGGAGACGCTGTGGAAGGACTCGACCATGGAATCCTTCTCCTTTGGCTTGCTGCAGCTCGACATCCCGCTCGGCGTCCTCGTCCTCGCGGGCGTATGTGGATTCCTGTAGAGCGATGACGGTGTGTAGCAGGCATTGAGGGCGGTGGACTTCTGCCTGGGCTGCGACTGCGGTGTGGTGCTGCTGAAGGCCGTGTTCAGCAACTGCTGGTCTGGGCGAACATCGCCGCTTTGCCTGGGCGTCCGCGTCAGCACCTTCCTTCGCAAGGCATTAGCGTCTGATGACGGCGTCGACTTTTGGCCCCCACGTGTTTGGAACTGCTGGATGCGCTGACGCACGGGCGTGCTTTTGTTATTCATCTTTTTGAAAAATCCACTGTGTTTCAGGAACTTTCTGTAGAAAACTTCTTGAATAGTTCGAATTATTGCGCGGCGTCGTTTGTTGATAAATTTTCGTTGATAGTGATGTGTGTCGTTCGATAACAAAGTAGGGTTGTTCGATGACAGCACATGTGTGATTTATAGAGGTCTGGCAGCGCCGTCAGCTAGAGATGAGCTAAATATGATTTGAAAATAATTCCCACTTTCGTTATATTTAAAAAAAGTTTTTAGAGTAAAATATCTACGCAAATAAAAGGGATTTACAGATTTAGTATTTACTAAGTCCGTACTCTCAATGCCAACATGTTGATATTTTTTAAATGAAAAAATAACAAGAAAAGATTGCTCATATCGATAGTCATCCATATCGATAACGACTCCCCGATATTATCGAAAGTTTTGACAGCTCTAATGCGTTTGTTGTGCTAATAATTTCCTCGTTCTCGCCATATAAATACACGCCAACCGAAAGCAGGTTTTGCATTCACTGTGAAACAGTGTTCGGCGTTCAAGTCACACTTTGGAGATAAACATTAAACAGGTGGTGCCTTTTTTAAGCGAAGATAAACACACAAACCGGATCAAATCTCCAGCCAGAGAATGTCTCAGCAACCTGTGGCTTTCCTCACCCGCCGCGAGACGTTCAGCGCCTGTCACCGCCTGCATAGGTAATTAAGGAGAATCGATTCAATTGGTTGATTCGATTTCCGTTTGAAAAGTAACTTGGTTCAATTGGCGTTAACTTCTTAATGTAATCAATTCCCCAACTCTTCCCCCAGTCCCCAGTTGAGCGATGCCGAGAACTTGGAAGTCTTCGGCAAGTGCAACAATTTCCACGGCCACGGACACAACTACACAGGTGAACGAACATTTCAAATATGTAGATTGTATTTAGAGAAAATCACACTTAACTCATTTAAACGCTTGATTAACTGCAAATAGGCATCTATTATATCTCTCTAATAACCAGGCTTCGTCAGGTGAAACCAAGCCATAAAGCTCATGGAAATTTGATACACAAAACGCCTAACCATAACAAAACCTTGGCCGATAAGCTCGCTTATCAAAACCATGTTCAAGTTCAACGCTCAATGGTAATAAAAACCGAGATTTGATAATGAACAGCGAGGGAGAGAAAGAGAGAGATCAAAGTGATCACAATAAGTTTACGGGCATAGAATTTGCAGGGATGTAGAAAGTTAATTAGAAATATACATTCTTACAAACATATATGGCATATTGGGAAGAAAATGAAGAAAAGTTTAAGGCAAAATATAGCCAGGAAGTATTTAAGGACTAGGACTGCCATTAAAATGAGTTTTAAATGTAATCCTTGGTGCTATTCTTAAAATTAATTGCATTTAGTTGAGATAACTGTTCGGAGGACTGTTTAGCTAAGCTGCCACGTTTTACATAAGTTGAAAGTATGAATTTTGACGCTCTAGCTTTAAATTCTTAAGGTCCTTCGACAAAACATTTGTTTATACCAAATTTGTATGTTTTCTTTAATAGACGCTTGATACAATCTCAAAATTTTATCAATTTATTCCTATTCCTTCTATTTTAAACTTGAAGAACTAGTCTTTGTGGCCAAGGTTCTTGGCTAAAAATTGTCTACTTAATAACATTCCTTTCTTACAGCCAAATAACAAATAATTTAAAGGAATCCTTCTTCTTCTTTTAATCATATTCAGCAAAAACAATTGTTTTACAAATACAATATTTATTTTTCAGTTGAGATCACCGTTCGCGGCCCCATTGATCAGCGAACAGGAATGGTGGTGAACATAACCGAGCTGAAGGATGCCATTGAGACAGTGATTATGAAGCGCTTGGATCATAAGAATCTCGATAAGGATGTCGAATATTTTGCCAACACAGTAAATTTGATTTGCACTAATTAAAAAAACGTATAATAATAATATTATTCCCTTAGCCCAGTACAACTGAGAACTTGGCCGTTTATATTTGGGACAACATCCGTTTGCAACTGAAGAAACCGGAACTGCTGTACGAGGTGAAAATCCACGAGACACCAAAGAATATTATTAGCTATCGCGGTCCCTATCCACTGAATGGTATCTACAATCCCATAAACAAGCGCATTGCCCGCGATTCCTGCACCAATATATCGTCGGATTCTGATTAATAGGATCCGACGGAGAGCGGGATGAACTATGAACGAATTTTATTGGATGAATGCTCAGCGAACACACACACACACACACGTATAGGAAAAAGACATTAGTTATCAAGTAAGGAAATAAAAAGTTATACGAATTACAAAGTATATATTATATGTATATTGCTGCTGGTATAAAATAAAAGTAAAGAAAGACATGTGCTTAATAAAAATTACACTCTTTATTATGACAAAACAAGATATCATGATATTAGCTCAGTACATTTGCTAAATACATTAAAATATATGCTTCTATATGTTTCTTAATATTACGTTCTATATGGCAGCTATATAATTTGGGTTTCAATAGATCGGTTTCTGCAGTAAGCTTTTAAAATATTTAGGGATTATTTTCTTATTTTCTACTTTATATCACGGTGTATTTGTCTATTTTTGTATTACAGAGAGAGCGCGAATCTGGCCACTAGTTCTTTCCGTGCTTGAAGTCGTTGTCCTGCATATACAGGCTGCAGTAGATGAGCCAATCTTTTGAATCTGTGGAATCAGCAAGGTAGCGGGTTGAAAGTGTATCATACTTTGAGCAACTATCTACTTCGGTTAGTGTAGTTTTTGGGTTAGTTTATTCATACTTGAGGTTAGTACTAGGCTATATTACTTTGACTATCACGATAGTAGCGAAAGAATCAGAATTAGATTCCAGATTTTATTTCAAGTTCATTAAAGAAAGTAAAATTTAGCTGAGAAAAATGAAACAGTATACTTTTATTATTAAATCTGAAGAACTTTTCTTTACAAAAATAAAAGAATTTATAATTTTTACTCCTAATATTGCAATTTTTGTAGATCGCTAGTATCGTGATATTATTGTTAGATGTTCTTTATATATCTAAGCCCAGGCCAATAGTTAGTAGGATAGATTACAAAGATTACAGAGAATATTAACAGGGTTAGTCAACGAAAGTGCAGGAACTGTTTTCTTTTCTTTTTTTTGTGGAAGTCTTGATATAAATTATTTGATAACATATCACAGTCTGATGGTATACGGATACACACACTTAAAAAACATGTTGAAGATTTTGGGCTAAACTCATTCATGGGACTCATAGGAAAGGCTAACCGGAACCTACACTTTGGTATGGGTTTTTATTTATATTTCTTTTCAGATATGTGTTTTCAACTAGCTTGATCAATAGAGCTGGGAAAAAATCGATTTCTACATTGATACTTTTGAAACGTTTAGTTGCAGTCGATCATCGATTCGGTTTCGGATCAACTCAACTTTGTTCCTTTAACTTTTACACATGAATTAATATATAACAAGTTCTTCTTTGCTTAGAAAAATAAAAAAATTTCCTTATACTTTGGTTTATTTTTCCCACTTTTCATATATGAAAAGTATCTCTATATATATTAATCCCCATCTTCGTTTAATCGATTTTACTTACTTAATTTTCACTTCGATTTTTGTCAAGCTCTATTAAACAATCGCCTAACTAAGCACTAAACAAAGCTCTACGATATTATTGGAAATACGTCTACGGACTCATTCCTTCAGATACAATTTGCGACTCGAGTTAATTTGCTACATTATATGCTAATAGAATACATTTCAGCTACATAAAAATGTTGTGCGCTACAATTAATGGTTTGTTTTACAATCTATGGTTATTTTTGGTATTGGTTTTAAAGCATTTACGATATTATTGCTTTGGTCTTTAGTCAATGCGCTCTGCTCTCTCTCCCAATCCGCTCTTTAGATTGTGTTGCGCAGCGCCTTACCTGGGTTCCTTATCGATATGAACGGTATCCCGAACTCAAAGTCATTCTTTGGCCAGTACTTGAGCAGCGGCTGGCGCTGGGGCAGCTCCGATTCCACATAAAAGTATGCGAACAGCACGAGCACCGTATACGCGGCGATGAATATAAATATGTGCCAGAAGCCGTGCAGGTAGGGGAAGTTAATTGCGGACCAGGCTTCGCAGAAAACCCTGTCGTTGATCCAGCAAAACACGGCCACGGCCCAAACAGTCGTCGATCTGATGCCCAAACGATAAACCCTCTGGTCGCTTACCCTGCAAGGGATTAGAGAGAAAATTAGGGGTTTAGTCAGGAACAAATTCTATTTTACAGAAATATATACAATTATGAGCAGACAAATTTATTTGAGAGCAATTGAGACTGTATTTAAGATCGAGTATTAAGTTATAGCAAGACAGAATATACCAGCAAGGCAGCAACGAAATAAATCATATAAAGACTGAATTTTCAAGTTATAATTCAAATCTTATTCATTTAATTATTTTTGAGGATGAGAAACAGCAAACAACTCCAGAACTTAAATATTTTTCTTTAGACCCACGTGTTGAAGGTTAAAAATTATTAGCTTTTTTTTCACGTCATAAATAATATTAAAAGCATTGTATTTCAAATATTATTTGAGCTTTAACGTGCTTTTTAAAGCATATCTAATTTAAAACCAAGCGTAGTAAATGCAATTATTGCCTCAGACTATTTCAGTTAACAGAGAATATATTTTAGTTTGTGATAATAATGGTTCGGGCAAGTAAGAAGCTTCAAACTATTTTATTTCTATGCCTTTGCTTCTGGTTCTATAAAAATGTTAAGTCAGATGGTGTGGTTCAGCAGTATTATGTGAATAGTTCGGCATGCCAAATGCCTTTTGTGGATCCCTTCACGAAGGATATAATGAGAAAATTTAAAAGAAATGAATTACAACAGTGCACCGAAGACAGAGATATAGTCACAAGCGTATTTGATTACGAAAACCACCAGTATCGTCTACACATAAACGAGCATGTCGCCAGACCCATGCTGGGAACAGATGCCACTCTTGAGTGTGAATACCAAAAGATATGGCGGTATAATGCTGGCGAGCTACCAGACGATACTGTTATGTAAGTAATTAAATGTAAACTTAATGCGAAAAGATAGTTAAATAGGAATGACAGAAACGTGAAGCTTTTAATGACATATCGATTTTTTAACATTGCATTCGGAGAAAGCGAAAACTATGCTGAATCTTATAATTCTGTAACACTTTCTTTTTTGATTATGTTGCATCCTTGAATAAGATACAAATAAAGTGAATTTAAACTATAAACTAATAACAACTTAGTCAGTTTCAGAGCCGCCCCATTGTGCAAGGCCAGCTAGTGCCGAAGGACACGGACTTTATGATCACCAAATGCTATGCCAAGGATTCCAAAAACGGCAGCAAGCTGCTGCAAGAAGACGCCATGACGTTTATTCCGGAAATGGGGACAAGCACAGAGGAGGTTAGGACACAGCCCAGTGTTTTGATTATGGGCCTGGACTCGGTCTCCCGGATCAATCTTCGGCGGTCAATGCCATTGGTTTACAAATTCGTGAGCCAACCGGGATGGTTCGAGATGCTGGGTTACACCAAAGTGGGCGACAATACGTATCCCAATTTGATGGCCATCCTCACGGGACTCTCGGAGAAGGGAGCCGATAAAGTGTGCAATGCCAGCAAGCTGGGCTGCCTGGACACTCTGCCTTTTATCTGGAAGCGATTCAAGAGCTCAAACTATGTGACAGCTTTTGCCGAAGATTGTGAATTGGTTAATACATTCAACTACCTGAAAGCGGGCTTTGTGAAGCAGCCAACGGACTTTTACCTGCGTCCCCTGCTCATTGCCGCCGAAAGGCAGTTTGACGTGACCGAGGACTACGGTCTACCGTTCTGTGTGGGTCGCCATCACAGCTTCAGTTATGTTTGGAACTTTGGCAAACAGTTCATCGATCGCTTTCTGGGAAGATCGCCGATGTTTGGCTTGCTGTGGAGCAACAGCTTCACCCACGAGCACTATGAGGGGGCCACGGCGTTGGACCAGCTCTTTCGCAAGTACTTGAGGTCCTTTAAAGAGGCCCATCTGTTCGAGCGCTCAATTGTGATCCTGATGAGTGATCACGGTCATCGTTACAATCTGTTGAGGCGAGCTGCCTCTGGCTATTATGAGGAGCGCATGCCCATGATGTTTATCTATATACCGCCATGGTTCCGCCGCAAGTATCCTGCTCTGGTGGAGAACCTTAGGAAGAACCGCAATCGCTTGACCTCCAACTACGATGTCTACATGACCCTGCAGCATTTGCTGCAATTGAATAGCAAGTCAATGGATGATTTTCCTGAAGAACTAAGATCAGAGCAATGCCCCACCTGTCAGTCGCTCTTCTTTGAGGTGCCCTTCAACCGCACCTGCCAAATGGCCGGAATCGAAGAGAAATGGTGCTGCTGTCATCCCGCGGAGACCATCAGACGATCCTTGCCGTATGTGAAGACTATTGCTCTGGCCATGGTGGAGCGCATGAATAATCGCCTGAAGGAACACCAACTAACCGGGCTCTGTCACGATTTCAGTCTTAAAAAAGTCCACCAAGTGGACCGAAAAACCATCCTGGCCACGGGTCTTAAGCCCGCCGATAAAGACGAGCATGTCTACATCATAAGATTCTCTACGTTTCCAAAGAAGCCCCGATTTGAGGCCACCATCCGGTGGAATAATCGCACCAAGAAACTGTTGGACATGGACGTTGATGATCTGAGTAGATTAAACTCGTATAAACGAGATGCTAAGTGTATTAATATTAAGAAAGCCAAAAAATATTGCATTTGCAAGGATAGCATTAAAAGGAGTAGTCAGAGATGAGGAAGGAAAGGGATATTAAATAATTTAAATACGTAAAATTTGGAATATGCTACGATAGTTCGATCAGAATCAATATCTAAATCGAAAGGTTTTCTTAAGATCTTAAAAACTGAATTCTACAATCAAAAGAGTTTTTGTTTAGGAGACGTGATGCTTATAGTTCTATATTAAATCTTTGTTGTAGAGTCCTTAAAATATCTTTATATTGTTAAAAACGTGTTCTATTTATTGCTATATGTCTATAAAAATAATATAATTTAAGTCTATGTAAAATAATTCAAAATTTATAGAAAGCGTAAGAGTCACTTATTTCGTTTACAAGCGTAAGTGCTTTACTTTTTCTAATTATTTTAAAACAAAGTCAATTTGTTTATCAATAACGAAGAGCTATGTATAAACGTTGCTTTTGTTAAAATAAAAGAACTTTTATGGTACTTTAGCCCTTAATAAATGCTAATTATTTAAGACCACTTCATGAATACATTACTTATAATTAGGTCAACAACCTCAAGAACTAGAAATTGGGGTTCTCTGTGAATATTTGTACATAATTCTAACATCAACAATCATTTTGACATTTCGTAAATCCCTTAGGGATTTCCACACTGAAATATAGTAGTTTCCTACCCCAACATCTGTCGTAAGCCCTTGAGTAATAGAAAAGTGGTTACTTGAGGCTTATCTAAATGACACACTCGAACCCGAGTGAGTCCATTGACTTGATTGATTGATTGATTGATTGATACAGACGAGTATTACTATCTTGGTGAAATAAATTTTGGGGTGATCTTTGAAGCCGTACGATAAAACTGGAATTGATTAAATAAAGCGATATGGTTCAAAATAATTTCACAATATATGTAAAAGCGTCCGACTGACTCTCCCAAGTACACCTGTTCCAAAAACAAAAAAACAAAAGCAAACAGAAGATAATACTTATGATATGGATGAGTGATGATAAATACATATGAATGTACATGATTTATGGACTTAGTTTGGGTCGCCAAGCGGGGAAATTGTAGCTAACTTTGCTTATCGACAAACAGCCCCTCTCCCTCGACTGACTTACCTTTGCAGCTCGGTGTAGAGCATTACCATGGTCGGCACGCTCATAAACATAAGAACAAAGGCATTAACAATGGGCTTCCACCATGACAGGCCCGTTGCGGCAATCGCCGACAGAAGCATGAGCCAGCTGAAGGTTTTGCTGGAAAACAAAGGAAACCGAAAGTCCGGCGGATTTAGATAGGAACAGAAATATATTTTCTTCAGATAGGAATTTCGCTTACCGATCGTTCTTCACGAACTTGGGATAATAGCGTTTCGGGTAGAACAGGGAGAAGGCTGCCATAAAGACCCAAAGGATGGCCAGCTCATCGAGCAGTTGGCCAATAAGGCTGAGAGTGGCGTGAAAGTACATGGAGCTCAGGCCGACCACGATGAGTAGCACCCAAATCACATGGATTCCGGGCGTAACGAAGCGACCGTACTCCTTGAACAGCATTATCAGCACGGGCGGCAGTAGGATAAACAAGAAATTACTAAACTGTAAAAGTAAAGCAGATATAAATTAATTTGAAATTACTTTTACTTTCATTATTTATATAAACAAAAAACAGTTCCTGAATCAGACACCTCTCTAGCTGGTTGATTCTATTTATTTTGTTCGTGTCACCTCAACAATTGGCACTTTGTCACGTAAATTGCTAAACAAATTGAATTAACAGCAATTAATTAATTTGTGTGGCAAAACAAAGCGAGAAGTGGAGCGTTTCTCGCATCCAAAGGGTGCTGGATTATTGGGGCAATAACGAATGGGGGCTAGGCCTATGAACATTCATACATCATTTTACATACTATATATATACTGCAAGACCCGCTTTGATCGTTTCCGCTCCTTTATTCCACAAAGCAAAGTTCATTCACTTTATAACAAAGCCAAAATGCGTTTCAAACAGTTCAACAGCAACTCCAATTACCTCGGTTGATGATTACTCATAACAACACAAAATCCATTAAAAAGTATTTATTTTTTTTATTTTGTCCTTAACTTTCTATAAAATTTCATTGTTCAAAACTTGTTCTATATAACATATATATAGTTTATGACTAAGTTGATGATAATGCGTGCCACTTAAAACATAATACGTTTTTAAAGTAATAATTGTCTTAAAATTTGAATTGATAGTGGAATTGATAGTCTCTATAGCTCATGATAACCTTTGATTTTTATTAGTTTGAAGAGATCGCTGTTTATTTAAGTAAGCTGCTTTTAAAAAAAATGGTTTTAAACATTAAAGTTAATATTTAAAAGCGTAATTATTAAATATATAGTTTAACTTTATCAGTAAATGTATGTATGTGCCTGTGAAACTACTTTTTAGATATTAATACCGTGGATCCTATATAACTCTTATTGATAAGACGTATAACTTAGTCATGAAAGGTTTGTGTTCTTCTACTTTAATAACAAATTGCTACTATTATACAATCCTCAAGAAATTCTTAGACTGAAGATGCTAAAGTTTTGATTGGAAACCTGAAGTGTTGTCGTTATGCTTCTTTTACTACTTTCTTCTCCCATCTTTGCTATTTCTCGCTACCTGGTTCCTCTTCTTCGTCATCATCATCTTCATCTTCATCTCCATCTTCCCTTCCATAGCTAACCGCCACCGTTGTTTACTTTTGGGTCGTGTTGGTGGCGAAAAAAAAGGTCAAGGCCCAGCCACAGCCACACTTTCCGTGAAGAGAATTTGCAGCTGCTACAATTTGCTACAACTACAACGAGGTGACGACGACGACAACTCACTCACTCACTAACTAGAGCAAAGCAAAGAGACCTTTTTCTATATATTAAAATAAATTGCACATACGCACCGTGTTCACAAACTCGGCAATATTCGATGAAATTAAGTAATTGCCTTCGCACCAATCGACGGGCGAGCTTCCGGGTCTCAGATGCTCCCAGGCCATGGCGTAAATATCCAGCAGTCCGCTGCCGCCGCCTCCTCTTACCCCGCTCATCGTGCACCAGTAGTCGCCACCAGCTTTATTCTTATGGAAAACCGAACAAAGAGTTTCTAAATGGATTTGATTCTGGTGCCTGGCTCCACCGATATTTATTGCAATGCGAGCTCCCGTCTAAGTTTAAGGCACTTTTGCATTTCGCTTCTTTTTACACACAACCAGAAGTCGGCTACGATGTTGTTGTTCCTGCTGCTGTGTTTGCTTTGCCTGCACTTTGCATAATAGCGCAGAATGCACTTGCTTGTCTTTGTTAATTTGCTGCCTGCTGTCCGTACGCCGTTTAAAACTAAGTTTCAGTTATTATGTAAGATATAGCTTAAGGATTTTATTTAGTGAAACGCAAGTTATGAAGAATTTATGCTACTGCGGAGATGCAAACGAAAGGGAGAATTTAAATAAAAATCTAGCGCGTAACGTCCGAGTCGAGCACAACAACAAATAAACTGATTTTGTTTAGTTGTTGTCGTCGAGCAGCTGTTAAGCGATAGGTCCAAGTAACCAATCGATTGATTATCGATTACAAGAAAGCAGCTGATTTTTAATGGGTTTCAACCGTCGCACATCGTTTCCACTTTGCATTTTGATGCTGAAAAATTAGAATATATATTAAGCTATGCAGAAACAAGCAAAATAATACACTTGTAATAAACATCAGTGCTATTAAATTAACGATAGGCAGAAAACTTCAAAATAATCTGCTATTTTCCTATAAATGTCATGAAAACAGCATAATTTCCAGAATTGGAAAATGTAGTCCTGGGAAAAGAGGCGGTTTTCCCCCGACTTGAGGCAAAAATATTTGTATACTATAATGCAATTATACATTAGCTGTGATCAAACATTTGATTTTATTTGATATAACCTAAACGTTTTTTTTATTACTGACTAGTTTTTCGCAGTGCACCAGCGTCCCTTAGGGATGAGACAACCAAAATATTTAGGTTCTTGTCTCGATCCAGGTTCTATCGATAGTAAAATCGTTTTTTTTCGCAGCTCGTACCGGGCACGCTGGATTCGTTCCGTTGACTCGAGTTTAATTTTTCGTTGTTTTCCGGAATATATTCGCTGTACCCAAGATGTTCCCGCAACGCAATTCGGAACTCTATCGGACGCCGGCCAGCCACGATCCGCCACCGGCTCTGGAGCTGGCCACGAATCTGGAGTATCCCAATCTCAACATTGCAGATCTCAATGCCCGCCTTGAGAATCTGTCGCCGCGGCTGCACGACTGCTGGGACAGCATCTCCATCAACGAGCACCAGCACTTGGCGCTGGCCACCAACCGACGCGATGGTCGTCAATGGTGGGGCATGTTCTTTGGCTACGGGCGCAGCCAGGCAAACCGTATGACTGTGGACAATGCGGACTTCAAGCTGCAGTCGGAGCACACGGTCAACATTGTGCGTTATGCGGGCAACAACGTGCTGCTGGTGGCTCTGGGCGATACACGCCTGCAGGCCTGGTCCACCTACTCGAAGGTCCGCAATCCAGTGTCACCCTACTGCCTCTTTCTCGTTGGCGAATCCTGGGCGCATCCCACACCCATTAGCCAGCTGAGTGTGTTTAATGGAAATCCACAAAAGGCCGTCTCAGCTTCAGCGGATGGCACACTTAATGTGAGTTTAGAATACGATATAAAAACTGTGGAACAAGTTATAATTTCCTTTCCAGGTTTGGGATCTATCTGGAGCCGATTTGGAGAGCTCCTATCACTCGCGCTCCTCCCACACCGACAAACTGACCGGCCTGGCCACAGCCTCTGCCTCGTCTGACCAATTTGTAACCTGCGATCGTGGTGGATGTGCCCGCCTTTGGGATGCCCGGGCAGCGGCACCATCTTCCATGTGCCTCTACGATGACGCTGCCCATTTGATGAGTTTTACGTGCGCCGCCTTTGGGACTTCCAATTACGTGTATCTCGGTGACTATGATGGAAAAGTTCATACACTAGATATCCGTGTACCTCTAAAACTAGTTAAATCTGTGGAATACTTTGATGACGGGCATGTCTCGAAGCTCCTAATCAATGGGTAAGTAAATATGAGATCTTGTCGTACAAATTACCATTACACCGTTTTAATTTTATTTCAGCTCTCACTTGGCAGCGATGAGCAACTTGCCAGCCTCTGTAAAGGTGGCCAATTTACAGATGGAAGAACTTGACATTATATATAAGCACCAGGACACGCATACGCGACTCATGGACGCCGTTTGGACCGATGATAGCACTCTCATCACCGTTGGACACGGGCGCAAGATGGTGACGCATTCCCTAAAGTAATTCTACTGCCAATCCTGGGATCCTGTGATCAGCATAATATTTTGCTTGCATTTGAAACATTTCGATAGTGTAGTGTTTCTTCCTAGTTTTTACTTGTGATGCGAGCTTGAACTGACCGAGTTATGACTTATGTTTATGTATTTTTTTGTAAGAATGCATAGATGTATACAGTAGAATTTATATCTTGAATGGAAGTTGTTACAATTACTGTATTGACACTGTAAATACGACAATATACATACATGATTATTTTCACAAAATATGAGTTTACATGGATTAAAGTTCGTATTTAAGAAAAAAGAGCTAGTAAATTTAATTATAAAATTAAATTTAAAGTTTAGTATATCAAACATATAATATAATTTGAAAGCATAAAGAAAAATTAGCTATTTTTCTCCTGTGGGACAATATATTTATATTAAATATATAAAACCCAGTATATTTGTAGCGTTTAACAAAAAAGGAAGCTAACTTTAGGAAATCGAAGTTTGTATACCCTTGAAATTTGATCACGAAAATCGTCATCAGCCATGCAATGCATTAATTTCAACTCGGAAAGCCTTTTTGTACTATTATTTCATAATAAAATTTAACAATTAGCTTACAATTTTCAAATTTTTGCCCATTTTGACGATGAAAGTTTGAAGAATGGCTAAAAATATTATTTTCTACCAAACATGACAACTAGATCGACTTGGCTGTTGATGCTGATCAAGAATATAAATGATTTATAGAGTCGGAAATAACTTCTTTATAATGTTTTCAAGCTCCTGACTAAAATTATAATACCCTGCAAAGGCATAAAAATTGATTATATATCTTTCTACCTGATATATGATTGATTATTATTATTTTTAATATTGAGTGATAAGCAAATCACCAAATAAGTTTATGTACTTTGCAACTTTGCAATTAGTATTGTATTCCTGTGCATAATGTTTAATCAAAAATAAATAAATACACGCAAACAAATCAGATTACTTAAATGCAAATGCTTTATTTCAAAAGCTCAGTTTGTATTCGCTGAAAAGTCAAATCAAATTTATCCGTATAACAATATCGTTTAGTTGCTAAACAATGGTTAAGTATGGTAATTATAAATCAATTAGAATGGCATATCAGAGATTGGATCAAAATTAAGTATAAAATAGCCAAAGAGGGCAATCCAATGATAAACTTAAACTAAACAACACGTAAAAATAAACAACCGCAAAAATACTGGAACATCAAACAGAATGATACGCGCCATCGGCGGCGGCGGCATTCGGTGAAAAATGTTTTTGAATAATTTTTCCAGAAAATTAAAACTTTTTCGCGCCTTAACCTCTAAACCGTTGGCAAAAATGGAATGAATTGAAAACTAGCGCCGCGACCGCTTGGTGGGCGGCTCGAGGAAATTATTCTCCTCCTCGATATCCATGCTTTCGAGCTTCATTAGCTGCTTGGCCTTCTGCAGCATTGCCGCATCTCGGAGCCAGCTACACTGCAGAACGTCATCGATTGAGGGTCGCTTTGCGGGATCCACAATGAGCATTTGGTTAATCAGAAGCTTGGCTCGCTGCGAGACACCCTTCCAAGCCGGATGTCGGTATGCAAACTTTCCCTTCTTTATTTGTTCGGCCGCCGAGGAGCCGTATTCGTCAGAGAAGGGTAGTGTGCCGCTGAGACTGAACGTAAATATAAGCTTTAATGTTTAGTTTTCAAAATATATGATATGATTTTCTCTTACCAGGTGAAGAGCACTACGCCAAGGCTCCATATATCCACTTTCCGTGTGTAGGCCTCCCTGCCGCCGGTTATTAGTACCTCGGGGGCCACATAGAGCGGAGTTCCACATAGTGTCCGCATCACAGAGTCCTTCTGGACAAACTTGCTAAGGCCAAAATCGGACACCTTCAAAAGGGTGTCCTCGTCGTTCGTTTCCAACAAAACATTGTCGGGTTTAAGGTCGCGGTGGGTAATACCTAAAGAGTTCATCTTAGATTACTTGCGAAATGATGATATTATACAAATTTTGTCTTACCGCGATCATGGAGATACTTAACGGCGTGGACCATCTGGTAAAAGTAAAGCTTTGAAGTGTCCTCGCTCAGCAGCTTCTTGCTGATGATCCGATTAAGCAGATCGCCGCCGCGCATAAATTCCAGCACCATATAAACGGCATCCGGCTTGTCAACAATGTCGTGCATTCGAACCACACACGGATGGGACAGGTTCTTCATGATCTTGGCCTCATTTAGCACTCGTTCGGGATCGCTCAAGTTGGTGCTGGGTCGCGAGCCCCCCGACAGCATATTCTTCTTCACAATCTTCATGGCGAACTGCTGGCAGGTGCGAGTGTCATAAACAAGGCGCACCAATCCGTAGGCCCCGGAGCCCAGTTTGCGATTTATATAATACGTTTTGGTTATCTCCTCAGGCAGACCAATGGACTCGTTCGGACTGAGATCCTTGAACACAAAGGCTGTAAGGCAGGTGCAAGGCGTTGAATTACTTGTTTACCTAACCTAGTTTTGCAAATCGCTTACCTTTGTGGGTGGGATGGGACAGGGAAATAACGTCGTCGTTTTTCAGGATGCGCATCTTGTTCATCCCGATTTTTTCATTGTTCACAAAGGTCCCATTTCGCGAGAGATCCTGAGAAGACAATAGATAATGCGAGCAAAGGTTATTAAAGATATTTCAAACAATAAAAGCAACAGGTGAGAGTTCAAACTGAGATCTTTAAGAACTAATATTATTAATGCAGAAAGTATGGAATTACCTGAATATAAACTGGACTTCCCAGGTCACAGTTGGCTCGCTTGATGGTAAAGTGAACTTTGGAAATGCGCGTCAGGATTTTCTCGGACAAATCGTTGAGCGTCAGGATCAAATCATTCGCCTCGCCACGTCCTGCGGAGAACTCGTCATTGTTGAGGTCTGAAAGAATTAATATAAAAAGAGCAAGCAGCTTTATTAATATAATTCGGACTCTGACGGAATCGAACAGATAAACACAAACAACTTGGTTACCAACAGAAAAAGACGAAGGCGTATAAATTATACGATATTTTGAGCTCGTACCCAGCGATTTGATCTTAATGTTCTTGCCGTACAACCGGCCCCAGACAATCTTCTCCATCGGCTGACTCTCCACCAGGGTCCAGATGCTGGACGCCTGGCTCTGGGTACCCTGAGTTCCTTGCGTGTCGCGTGCCATGCTTGATTTTCCGTAATTTAAGCGCGCCTTTAACAGTTTCGCGGAAACTGCGCAAATTCGGAAAGTCCAGTTATTCGGGCCACCAACACAGGCTCACACACAGGCGCACACACGCTGCCGGCAGTCGCAGGATTTCAAGAGCGAGACTTTGCCCAGGCAAAGCTTTCGCTATTTGATAAGAATAGTGTTGTCCAGGCGATTTCTGTTCAAGTTCAGCTTGGTTCCAAGAATTACAAATAGATTATTTGAAGCCAGTTTGACGTTTACAATAAAACTATAACATTCACGGACACAAACGCGATCTGCGCGGCTATCTCGTTCTAGAGCTGCGAAAACTTCGATAGTCCTATCGATACTATCGACGCTTTTACAAAAAAAGTGATAACGTATATTTTTTATATACAGCAAACAACATTATTTCAGCATTTTCCAACACTGAAACATCGAGTCGTTGTGTAGCCCTAAATTGCGGCGTCGTTTGAAAGAAACTGTAAACTATTACTAATACCAGCACAAACAATAAACGGAACGCACATAACGCAATAGGAAACAATATCAAACAAACGCAGCAATCGCCTTTTGACCATAAAAGTCCCTGTTTCGTCCAGTTTCTTCGTTGCTAGCTGCTTCAGACGCCCGCAAGCCATGACACTGCCGCGCTCGGAGACGCCGCTGCGTCGGTCCGCGGTGGGCAGCTACCGCGAGAGCATGGGAGCCCGGGAGGTGACCATGGTCAACGATGACGAGGCGGAGCGCCAGGAGGCCCGCCGTCGCACACTGATTCAGCAGCAGCAGAAGCGCCAGAGCACGCTGGAGTCCATCGAGGACAACGAGACCATCCGCTCCTGCCTGGAAATCTACAACGGCAACAAGCTGAGCAAAGACAACGCCTGGAGCCTGACGCTCATCGACTCGTTGGCCAATCTGCTGGATCATCATCACAAGCGGATGAGCAACTTCAAGGTTAGTGGATCTAAAAACCAAACTAAGCTAAACTAACATTTGTTTCTCTTTAAGATGGCCGGATCCTCCCTGGAGGCTTCTTCAAAAGTCTACGGCCTGCGCGTGGACTCCATCTACATGGATGCCATGCGCATTTCGGCGGGGTTAAGTGCCCGCACACTCACGGATAAGCAACTGGAGGATGCCGAGGATAATGATGGTCCAGAATCTGGGCAAGCGGCTGGCGGGGAAGGTGAAGACGCTGGGAGGGCCCAAAAAGAGGCGGCTCCTAAGCCGAAGAAACAAAAGAAGAACGTGTCCACGGTGACCAAGAACAAGGATACGCTGAACGCTCGATTGGACACGGCGCCGCTGCAGGATCCGGTGTTTGGCAAGCTGAACTCCACTGTGGGGTCCATTAACGCCTCGAATCGCCTGATGCACAACATCCTGCCCAGCAAGGACTCGGAGCTAAGACTGCGCACCACCTACATGTTTTGGGATGCCGAAGAAGAGCCAACCGAGGAGGTCAAAGACCACACCACAGCAAATGCCAATGAGGAAGCAGAGCAGTGGCCAAGTGAGTCGCTGATGAGCGCTGATTGGGTGCAAGATCTATTGCCCAATGTTGATGACTTGGTTTTAAGACCGCTCCACACGGGCTACATAATCACAAGTGATCCGAATCCGCGGGCCCCAACCGATAAGCCAACAGATCCCGTTGTGGATGATGAAGATAACCGCGATTTCGATCTTGATGGCGCCGACGATCTGTGCCCCCATCCCAATGAGCTTTCCATGGCCTTCGACATCAACGGTGACTGTGAACCCATGCCGGACTTGGACGGGCAACCACCATTGGTCCTTGAGGTGGACTGCAATGAGCTGGATGAGCTCACGACGGAGGAGCAAGTGGTGATCAACAATTGCCGCCGCTTGCGAAAGCAGGCAGAGTTTATCGAGGATCTGCGGCCGGTTGATGGCTCCTCCAAGTTGGAGTATTCATATCGGCCAATGGCCGAGCAGATCTCCCAGTTCTGGGCAGGACCCTCGCACTGGAAATTCAAACGCACGCGCCACCGTAGCACCCTTTTCCAGTCGAATGCGCAGGCGGACTCACAGACAGTTCCGGCTAATCAGCGGCCAAAGAAGTCCGCTCAGATGGCTGCGAAGCGAAGGGCCAAGACAGTGGCCTATGGAAAGTTTACAGAGAGCCTTTTCCAGACTATGGATGCGACCATTAAGCTGCGCAAGGTGAACTTTCAGAAGAAGTGGGATGCCCGCAAGCTGGTTCTACCCACAAAGTTCAACATTGATCCGGACTACTTCTTCAAATACGACTCGGCGCCGAGTATAAAGTTGTCTCGGCATTGCGGCAAGCCGGACTCGGACGAGGGCGAAGATCTGGGCATGGATATGGACGATGCGGGCCCGCACCATGACGACGGGGACAACGATCCCGATCTCTTAGGCAACGAGCACTTCACCGCGGCAGTTCCCGCCAATTTGAGCGTTATGCCGACTATGGGAGACGAGGCTTGTCTGGGCGAAGGAATGATGGACGTGGATCCTAGTCAGCTTAATGCTAGCATAAGGGACGCCTGCAATAACACAGTGTTCGAGATTGGCACGGAATTTGAAGGGGCGCCTACGCAGGTGAGTCCCACATTGAATTTTTGACTAATTTTTCCAAATTACTATTTAAAATTATCCTTTTATTTAGGTCACCAAAGTTATTGTTCCATTTGCGAAGCGTGCCAAGGTGATAGACATGAAGAACCTTAAAAAGAGCTGCAATTCTCTGATTCAGAAACAACTTCTTAACGATGTGCCCGAGGAGACGATACCCTCGCATCCGGTGCCGAAGAACGAGCAATACTCTAAGGGTGTGGCTAGTTTCAATGAGGTGTACTGCAAGCTGCCCAACCTGCTGACCACCAAAATGTCCGATTCGCTGTCCACGTCGGTTGCCTTTTATGCGGTTCTGCACTTGGCCAACGACATGAAGCTGCGTCTGATTCCACAGAAGAACTTGGAGGACTTTCAGATACGACAAGTCCTGGACTAGATTACTTGTATAGCTACGTTTACATGACCTTAATGTGGTAGTTTTAATTGCCTTTTATCAGTGTCGAGCTCCCAGTGTGGCGGCTTAAAATCTTAAAATCTCTTAAATGTATATCCCAAACTCAACCCGTACCAGTATTCCCGGAACAAACCCCCTCATCAAAGTCGAATCCTGCTTTCATTAATTTTCTAATTTCTCTAATGAATATTAAATACTGACCCTAAAAGGAGATTTTAACTTCTTGTCAAATGACTTTTTTATTTATATATTATTATTTTTCAAAAGATATTTAAAAACAATACCGTATGGCAGAAAAAATGGATAAAGCTACGATAAAAACATTAAATAAAATTGGCTATTATATATTAATATCGGAATCTATTTTCCGGCTGTTTGTTTAAATACAAAAGCATTTAAAACTAGTTCGATTGATATTAGCCGAATATTTTAAATTAGATTTAATTATCTTTGCAAAAAGATAAGATATCTGAAAGTGTTCAGTGGAAAATCTACAGTAATTTATATTTTCATATGCACATACATAAGGTTTATCTAAGGCGCAAGTAAATGAAAACTTTCACATTAGTTTTAACTGTGAAAGTTGCGCTGGCGGCTCAGACTGAAACGGAAGCATTTGTTAACATTGTTTGCAATGGCTGTTGCTCTTTCATTTGCATACTCGCACCAGAAGATACACTGCGCAAAGTGTAGGTATAAGAATAAATACTATTATAATTCATGGTTTTATGAATCCATATATTTTGCCAATTTAATGTACCAAGTATCCCATAGTCAATGCACCCCATCGTCCTTTTTTCTTAAGCAGATTTCTACAACCCAAAATAGAACAAAATGTATTTTTAATAGAATAGATAGATACAAAAAACTTCTCAGTGTGCAGTGGGGTAAATGAGGGAGAAATTCGCAAGACGATTTGTTGCCGTTTTAACTTGCGAATGGTTTCTGTTTCTGCCTGAAGAGGGTTTCCACAGCATCTCCGTGTGGGTATGACACATTTGTGCCTGTTCAAAAAGTTCGGTGTTTACAGAGCGCTTTTAGGCGCAGCTTGCGTGTGTGCCTGTGTGTGTAATTGCATATTATTTGCATAAATATTTACCAAGTACTAAGTAATGTTTGGCCATATACTGATTACGTCTTTTACACTTTTACATATGTGAAAAGAAAGCCGAAAAAATGTAAAACTTAAACTATTTAAATTATTATAGAGTGTTGTATACAAATATGACACAGTTGGGCAGGGAATTTTATTATTAAAGCTTTACAAGAAACACCCCTTAGCTCATTTATGAATAAGTTTATTTATATAAAAGAAAAATGGTTTCAAATGTTGGTAAAGTATAATAAAGTCGACAAAACAGGATGAATTTTTTACCTTAGAATTTGAGAATTAAAGCCAAAAGTCGTAAAAATCGAAACAGAATGTATTTATTTACCTGGGACCAGTGAATAATAATAAAAACAATATAATATTAACTCCAAATTCAGCACTTCAACATCAGGGGTAACGGCGAATGAAATTAAACCATTAACTAAATATTGTTGTTGCTAGCAGTGTGAAGTTCCTGGTTTTCTATTTCGTTGAAAGCTGTTTTTGTTTGATTTAAATTTTCTGCATAAATCTACGCTGTCAAATATGAAAAGAACATTACTTTTTATAGCAAATTAAGGTAACCAGCCAAAAATTGTATTATCCTAAAGTGCATTTCCGTGTTAAATCCTCAATGTTGCATGCAATTAATCGAGAGTAATGAGCTTCATGTGGGGAGCACAACAATTTTAAACAAACACACACATTTCCCTACATAAGGAGTTAAAAAGTTAATTATCAAAACAAACAACAACAAACGGGTTGCAGAATGTGGTGCTAAAGTTAATGGCTGTCATCGCCGTCGAAACCGGGCCAAAACAGGTTGGCAGAAATGTCCTTGCCTCCTCCTAGCTGATTGTTTGTCCTTGCCCCGGTTAACTCCTGTGCCCATTCCAGGTGGCATACTCATACTCATCGGTGTTTTTGTATCTTGTTTGGTCTCGGTTTAATTTTCTGACATTTGTTGCTTAATCCCATTACGTACAACAGCTTGCCGGCGCCGTGGGAGTTTAAGTTTGATAATTGTTGGCACTTTCAGTGAGTAGGTGAGCTGTGTGGGTAAAAGTATGTAACTGGCAATGCAACCTAAAGTTTTTGAATTAAAAAATTAATGCCTAAACTGTGGTGGCATCAATGCAAATAATAAAAGAGTTTCATAAGCATGAACTGTAAGTAAAAACAAAACTACTAAAAAACTAGTACAAACCTCATTGAGTTTAAATCGTTTCCCATTCTCAAAGAAGTTGAAGCGAAGAGAGTTGTAGTTTGACTCTGAGTTATTTAATTGTTGCATAGATCGAGTTAAATGTTTGCTTTTTAATATTCCTGTTCTTTTATTTACATTCATGATATTACATTCATTAAAAGGTATATACGCGTACATAATGATATACACCTAGAAAACAGCATTGACAATTTTTACTCGAAAGTTGCGCTCAGCGGGATATGGGGGGTCTTTTGAAGAACAGCGCCTTATATCGTGTGTAGTATGGTAAATCGGTAAACAAAAGTTTCAATGATGGTGTAAATTAAATATACAAAAGTTTTCTAACAATATTCAGCATAATGCTTGCTTTGGTTTGCTTTGACTTCTTCAGTTATTAAAATACATCAATAAAATTGTATTAGACAATGTTCATCGTATTTGTATATATGTATGTATATATATATATAGTCGTATAATATATATAAGAGTTGATATACATATATAATTTGTAGCACACATAATATAACAAGTGTTACAGTAATACAGCTTCCGGGGGCTTCAACATGTTTTTCAAACACTTCCGTCGTAACGTTAAATCGAAGTTAGCTTAAAAGTTTAGAAATCAAAAATTCATCTCTCTTTAGAACAATATATTTCTATAGGTTTCTAGCGTTTTAAACAGATTTTCGCTATGTTCAAATTGTTTAAGATATATTTTTATATACATACCGGCTAAAAGTTTTGGGGTAATTGAATATTTCGAAATTTCTATAATTGAGCACGTTAGGATTGGATATCTTCCAAATTGTTTGTATTCCAGAAAACATATATATTTTTTTAAACAGGGGAATAGAAAACTCTTTAAACTGTATAATCGATTCAAACTCATGTACAGATCGAAAACAGATACGTCTGTTCTTTAATGCACAGACTCCTAGTCTATATAACGGGCTTACCTTGTTTACCTGCGCATTGTTAAAGTTTACAGACAGGTGAGTATTTGGCTTCAAAACCAAAATTTGCACAGTTGTGGTTAATCGTATGCGTGTATATATAAGATATAAGTTTATATGTATTTAATTCTCAGCCCATGCCTTCCTGCGTACCTCAAAATGCTTTCAAAAACTGTTTATAACTTGGGTTCAAAGGTTTTCCGTATCATATTTGGCATGGGACATTGACCGTGTAGCTTGCTTCCTTCCGATTCCCTTCACTTGTTGGCATTTTTCCTGGAGTTGCCCTGGCCATCATCCATGAAATTTAGTCCTGTGCCTTGGGAGTCACCGATGAAGGTACCTCTGCAGTTTTCTTCTGATCGGCTGGAGCTTTACCAGTGCTTCGTCCCCACCGCAAGCGCATTGGTTTTCTTGCCTCTCGCTGGAACTCAGAGGTGTCCTCCTCCAAATCCGTATCATTATCCTCTTCGTTGGCGTATCTGACCACATGTCCAGGGGCTTCATACTGCTGCTGCTGCAAAGACAAAAGCATGCGACGCATCCTCTCCGAGTTCAGCAGGGAATTGTACAATTGGGAGCGTTCCATCTGGGGGAAAAATCATAGAAGATCGATAAAGCTAGATTTTTAATTGAATTCTTCGTGTTTAAAATTGGTAAGGAGTATTCACCTGGTCGTTGTCTTCATTGGCTGCCTCGAATTGAGGCACGCTGCGGCCCCAGCGAAGACGCTGCGGCTTGCGCACGACGCGTTCAAAACCACTGTCATAGTCCTCGGCCAGATCCAGATCCCCCTCAGAGCCCAGTGCCTGCTGCTGCTGGCTGTTGAGGGTGAGCTCCCGCTCCAACAGATCATCGTAGGCGGTCCGTCGCATTTGCGGCAAGCTGGGATCCCGCCTGCCGAACCGCAGGCGCAGGGAGGGAGACCGTATGGGCTTCTGGTTGACATCGCCGAACCATCGTTTCTCTACGATGTTATTCAGCATTTCCGGATCGCTGCGTCCAAAGCGGAGGCGCAGCGAGGGAGAGCGCTGGGCCTTCCGCTCCACCTGGTGGTTGGGGAAGACCACGGGTCCGGCGTACTCGCGCTGCAGCAGATTGTCATACAGATTGCTCAAAGGAGTGCCTGCAAAGAAGTCATTATTGTGTTTGGTTGTCACCCTGGTGATGTCCTTATAGGGATAGTAACCTTGAGCTGGAGGCGTCTCGGCCTGGGTGGGATGGTACATTAGGAGGGTAGCCATGCAGACGAGGGCTAAGGCGCAGCCTTGACTAAGTCGGGGCTTCAAATAAAACATTTTCTCTTATTACTTTTGCCCTTTGCGTCGATGAAAAACTGTAAATAAAAAGAGAATCAATAATGAATTAGAAATCGTAAGATATACGCTAAGAAAAATGTGTTCTCTGGAAGAGAAATAGGAAAAATATCAAAACTTAAAAATATAGTTTCTTAAAAAAGCCACTTTTTGGGTTTCATATCCGAAAAAATATATCGTGTATAGTATAATATGGAAAATATATTTAACGTTGATTTATGTAACTTTTATGTTTCGTAAAATATCGAATTGTACGACTTATATTTGCTATATTTATCGGCTTTTCGATTATAAACAGAATATCAATATATCGCAACATTAGAAGATCGATTTCTATGTTAACTATCTCCCAAATATCGATACAGTATTGATGTATCTTTAAATATTTTTTGCCATCACTATTTCTGGTATTGATATTGGGAAATATATTTTGTCCACTGCAGAGCATTTTCTGAAAGAAAATTATTCATGACTGCACCTGAATGGGGTCGCATATTCGAACTCTTTTAATGCATTTTTTTTTTTTTTTAATATTTCTGCAAAATGTTAAAGCTATCGAAAGGTTAGAGAGCAGAATACCGAACAGCTGCGCCACTGCCACCATTAGTTGCAACCGTTTTTATAAAAATGTATATATGTATATTTCACAAAATGATGTCAGGGGCTAATGGCTTGCCTAATGGCCGATGGCAAAGGATTTCCCGTTATTATTAAAAATTAAATTGTCGGGACATGAGGTGATCAATAGAAACGCAATTTGTATGTCCCCGCAACATAGACGTGAACTAGACAATGGAGTCCGCGGTCATGCATTGCACATCGTGAGAGGGTGCTCATTGGAATTCATTTCGCAAGTCATATGTTCATTTTACACCAAGGAGAATAAGGCGAGTAAAATGGCAATTGAATTATTTATAAGAAAGCAGCAGGGAAAGGAAAAGGGTAAAAATAAGACTGGAGGATTTGAATACAGGGAAAGGGATGGATGGATGATGGATTGCTTACCTTCGGGGCGGTGCACCGAAGGCAAAGTGCGGAGCCCTTGGAGTGGAGTTCTTATGACAAGTAGGGCCTGAACAATGGCCAGAAATGAGAACAGTATGCAGTATTATGCAGAGCAGTCAACGGCAGAAGCCGAAGCAGACACTTACCCCGCAAAAGGGGTTGAAATTTCTACTTTTGTTTGGCATTCTTCCTGCCGCTGCAAGCGGAAGTTGAAAGTTAAGCCTTTGCAACAGCATCGGCTTCATCCTTGGGGCGTTAAGTGCTGGCGAAATATTTTGTTAGGATCCGTCTGGGTGGCGATGCAACTCGCTGTATACGTGATAGCCTGCGTATACGTGATGTCAGCAAGCGGAGCCGGAAATTGAATTGTAGTTAAAGCAGAGACACGTTCCACAAAATGATGCCACGATAAAGAGTAATAGCAAAGCCTTCGAAGTCATTTATTTGAGGTCTTCAATTAATCATTTTAAATAAATATTTGAGGCCACAGCATTGGGTTTTTAATACTTGAAACAAATTGTACTTTTTACTTTACTTTACTTTGTAAATAAATTATTTTCATCTTTGTTTCATTTATATAAAAATCTTTGCTGGCAAAAACTCATTATATTTTTGACATTTTATAGTTTCTATTCAAAATGTCATAAATGTTCTATTCGTTTCCAAATAGTTATTCACTTTACGGCATAAATACCCGTACCCAGGCCATCGTTTAAGGATTTACCATTTATTCAGCTCTCATCTATCCATCTTTCCTCTGATGCCTGCCCAGACCTTAATCGAATTGACTTTCGCTTTCTTCTTTTTTCCTGTCGCTCGTTTTGGTCAATGATATCTCGGAAATGTCGGTCCAGAGTGATTTGCTGGCGGAAGCGTTGGCCAATTGCCGGGCGGAGTCCAGTCCAAGCACTCAATATGGCTGTTTGTGTGTGTGTGTGTGTGTGTGTGTGTGTGTGTGTGTGGGAGTGGGTGTTTGAGCGATGAAATGTGCCCCAGGACTGCGCGACATTTGGGACGTTTGTCAAAATTGAAAGTGATTTATCATCGCTTTCCGACGGCGCCTCCTCGTTGTTGGCTTTTGACGAATGACGAATGAGTTGTGCGATATTTCCCAGATAATGATGCTATTTATGTACGAATGTGCGTTCGTCTGAGCCTATTTTGCCGGCAGATCGCACTTAAATAGGCTTTAAAAAACAATGTGTCAAGCAATAATTTTTACGTGACACCGGGAATATTCTCAGAGGACGTTGGGTAAAATTCATGATTGACACATAATAAGCAATCCCATTAACACGGTGTTGAGCATCGAGTGGCCCGATAAATGCCTCAACGAGCGATTCCTCAGAGGGCACTATGCAACAAGCAATGGGTTTTTTACTAGGAAGAAGGCGAAAATTCGGATTTCCAAGTATATAAAGTTTATGTCATATATTTATACAGTTTTAAAGTTTCTGATTTTTAACTGCAAAATAAATTATATTCTCTTTTAAGTTTTATATTGAAAGAACGTTTTATTTGAATTTATTCATAATGTCATTTATGCGAAAATGGGAAAGCAGAAAAGCTTGATTCATTGATAGTATGTAGACATTTTAGGCAAAGTCGTATAAATTAATAATTTAAGCCTACTGTATAAGGACGATATATCGACATTCCGTTTGCTGCATTGAAAGTATTCAGAAGAAGAGTCTAAACCAAAGACATTATAAGTTTATGATGCATATCGAGCATAGATGATATTAACAGAACGATCGGTCTCTCGGTCGCACAATTTAAGTTTCAGTATTAAAATAGTTAATAAAAATGTATTTATATTTGTCTATTATATGGTTATATCGACATTTTACCGATAAATGCATTATTGTGAAATATTTCAAAGTTTGATATTTTGGCTGATATTTCAAAAGAGTTTTTTACTCGATGTTGTTTCTCATAAGAGAACCCTAACCAAAAATAGAATTATGATTATAATATATATTTTTTCACATTCCATAAAATTTATATTCAGTTCTTTTGTTGGCTAGTGTAATTCATCGCCAGACCGCTTCTGAAGCGATGCGTGAAAAACACATTGACGACGTTTAAATAGCCTTTAGGGCATAGCCCAACTAATACATTTAACGCCCCCAAACTGGCAGACACACTCGCACACAAACCAATTTACACACACACATTCCCAAACACACCCACACACACACACACACACACACACACAACAGGTTGTTTTTGTGGCCATGTCGAGACTTTGATGAGGCTCTTTTTCACTCTTATTTGTGTGACACACAAATTTTATTCGCCTTTTATTTAACAATTTTTATTTCGTTGTGCGAAAAAGGTCATCTATGGCTGGTCAGCCAGCAGTCCCATCACCACAGCCCAAAAAGGTTACTCAGCCGGGGCTATCTAGCTGGCTTTATGGGACCCCGGCTCCCGGCAGGGGCATTAAAACGTTTTGACAAACACATTAGATGCCTGCCTTGGTCCTGGCCCCGGTCGTGGTCTGGCTGGCCTCCAGCTCCTGCTCCAGCGACCCTTTTTCCCAGGCCCAGGGTTGGATGTAATCTTTTGTGTTTTATCAACATATTTGATGAGACTTTGCCGCTGTTGTTACCGCTCTGACATTTTGTGGGTTTTGTGCTGCCTACTTTGTGGCCTTTGGGCGTTAATCATACGTCCTGTTGGTAGCCGTTTTTTTTTACTTTTTTTTGTTGTTGTTTATGCCATGTGGTTAGTTTTTTGC
Organism: Drosophila watanabei; assembly: GCA_008042575.1. Taxonomy (NCBI): domain Eukaryota; kingdom Metazoa; phylum Arthropoda; class Insecta; order Diptera; family Drosophilidae; genus Drosophila; species Drosophila watanabei. The sequence goes on from VNJS01016324.1 coordinate 40,034, forward strand.
GGGCTAAATGTTTGTAACTAATGAAATTGAATTGTACAACGTTGGGCAAAATAGTTTATGAGTTGGCTTTTGAAAGTGGCTTCATAGAATTATGTTACAAAATAATTTGCCGTAAATTTTAGAGATTTAATTAAATGTTTTATAAACAATGTTTTAAATTGAGCAAGAACATTTTGTTGAGATTGTTGGTAGATTTTATCCTTAATTGTATTATTACGGGAATGAACATCAGAAATTAGTTGGTTTCTATAAACCCTAAAAAGAAAATTAGACTAAATAGTTTTACATTAAAAAACGAAAACAAATTTACACTAACTTCGGTGCCTCAAAAATAGCATTTCATTCCTAAGAAACATTTTTTAGGGTTTAAGAAACGTAGTTATTTATATTATAATTAAAATTACATTAATTTCCTAATCTAATATTTAAAGTTACTGCTAATGAGAGCATGAAACATTTTTATAAGCGAAAAAAATACAAGAACTATTTTTAAAAATATTAATATAGCAAATATAAGCACTATAAATCAAAGCATTTATATATTTATTTTATCCTTAAAAACCCTGCTTGGAAATGAATGAATGCCAAAAGAAACTATTTATAAAATATAAGCTCTAGAGGCTCTTATTTATTAATAAAAATACACAGAAAGTAGTATAAAAACGGTAAGCTCTGGAAATTTTTCTCCGAGTTAAAAAATACGTTCTCGGAAACGGGGAAAAAATATAGCTCACGTTCTCCCCATGTGAACCAGAATTTGTTTACGCCGAACCCAATTAAACTGAATACTGGCGCAGCTGACGCCTTTGGGTACGCCTCGCAGGAATTCACTTCCCACGTCCATGGTTTGGTTTTGCTATTTTATGTGCACGACACCGGCTTGGATTGTATTCGCCGAATGGTCAGAGTATCGAACCAGCAGCACACACCAAAGCGACAAAGTCATGTTGATTAAATTTCCTTTTTTTTTTGCAACCGTTTTTCTGTCGACTGATTTGCCACTTTGGAAGTAAAGCATTTCGTTCATTGGTGGGCGTACCAAAACTTGCATGATGAGGAGCAAAAGTTGAGATAAACTTAGGTGCGTTCTCTAGAGCAAACAAGTTGCACAGACATTATCGCATTTTGTCATGAGAATTAACTTGTGTGTTTGTTCGGTGTCTGTGTTCGAAATCATGAATTTTGCTTGACTCATGTTTGCTTTTCGTACATGAGACGGTAACTTTTTCCATAAAATAAATACGGTTTCTATATATAAGAAATAGGTGAAAATTCAGACACTTATTTTGTCAGAGTATAAGAAATAATGGAAATGGAAATAAGAAAAAATGGAAATTCTTTAGTACTTAGAAAAAGGTTAAGCATAATTGCTTTAAATATTTTTAAACTAAACTAGAATACCCACAAATACGAGATAATGAGCCATATTAATGTTTCCCCTTCTAATCTTGACTCTAGACCTTCCACCGGATGTTGGTAAGTTGACCGAACTCCTGTAGACACTTATCCACACAGCTGCGGGCGATTTGGTCCTGGCGACTACACTGCGGCTACGTGATGCCGGAAGCAGGAAGGAAATGTAATTTTCGGTTCGTTGTTTAGCATGGAAATGGTTGTAGCCGATTGTTGTCTTGGCTTCCAATGTTTATGTTTTTGCACTTGGCCCAAATCGTTTTTGGTTGCTCCTGGGGGTGGCTTGTCGTTTACCTAGCAGATTTTCAATTGGCTTTCATGTCACCAGACATGACTTTAAAATATACATCAGAAAAAAAGAAAACAACACGAGTCTTTAAGAAATTTGCAAAGATTTTACATTGATTGATTGGCTGCCGTCTGCCTATCCCAAGGAGGTTACAGAATTTGGGCCAGGACCCCGCGTATTACAAAGGAATGCGAACAAGGCCAGCAGGGTGACAAAAAAAAAGCACAAAGCGTGGCTCCCGCCGGAGTTAAACTTTGGTGTTGGAAGTTCATATTATTGTTGTCAAAAAAAGAGGGTCGGTGGATTATTTCCACAATTCGTGTGCGTCTGGGTCAGGGCAGCAGCATCCACAGCATTTTTTTGTGGTACGCAAATCAAATAAAGGAGTTTAGTCTGTGTATCGACAAGAAGATACCTATTTAAATTAGAATTTAATTACATATATATTTAATGTTTTATATAAACTTGATACTTTTACGAAACAATTGATATATTAAAACAATTTAAAAATGACTTATTTTATATCATAATAATTCAGAAATTTGAATAGTATTTTAAAGTTATGTATTTATCTCCCAATTTTGCATTTACTCCAAAAACAATATTTTTATATGAGTTTTCTCTATAAAAATAAGAAATTTGCAATCCCAGGACACTTTTTTTTCCAACTCGTTCGGCTAAAAGCCAAAAAACTTCAGTAAAAGCCTTCGGTCCTTTGTCGGCCTGTTTATTTGAAATCATTTACATAAGCAGCTTTATCAGCTTTTAGTGCGAGCCCAAAAAAGGGTCTTCTGACAAATTTGGCAGCATTTATACTTGATGCGTTTAACTTGTAGGTCTTCTTCTACTGATTTAATATGTTTTACATAATCTCGGAGGCAATCGCAGCCCGCCGCCACGTGTCAAGTAAGGCTTTAAGCCGTGCTTTCCGAAGTCAGTAGGTGAGTAGGGACCTTTTTGGCCAAAAATTAATAGCCGTGACCGAAGCTAAAGTCGACAGACCACATGGGTCATCAATTTCTGCATTAGGGGCGGTCTCTAAAAAACAAACAACAGAAACCTCAAATTACAAATAACAACAAATAAGCACTTAAGCTCAAATATAAAGGCGGCAGCAAAAGAACAAGTCCAAAACGAAGCAAAAGCAACTTAAACTCAAGCCAACCCAAATCCAATATAAATTCATCAATATCCACTTCAAAATGTCTGCCGAGAGAGGCCGAAATATATGACCACGGAGCCAGGAGCAGGTTTCGAACGATATATTAAACGTATATATAGATTCATTTTTCGCCTGTTTCCCGTCAAGGAATGTCTAAGATTACACAGCAATTGATGTCTTTTTTGGGGCCGCTGTCTAATAACCGTGTTTTTTTTTTTTTTTTGTTTGGTTGGCCGGAAAACGTTTTAAAGCTTTAAAAAAGAAATCAAGGCTGCCTTATATGCGTGTGGGCGGGTAGATAATATCAGCTTAACTCTGTGTTATGGGACTTCCGTCCCTTTTCCGTTTCGTTTTTGTCATTATCAAAGCGTAAAAATTGTGAACTTATTGCCACTCAACCCCCACATATCTTTTAGTTGATATCCCCATGCAGACTCTTTGCAGAACTTTTTGGCAGTCAGCATAAGTTGTGGAAGAAAATATGCTTTGATTTGGGAACAGGTTCTAGTCAGGGTTCCAGATTGGTTATATATAAAGTTCACACATGATGTTATAAAAAGATTTTGATATTGCTTGGAAAAATTATTAGATTCAATTTTATTTTCATATTTTAAATACTTTTAGAAATCACTGTAAATTGCATAAATATTTGTTTCCTGTTTGCTGTTCCTGTTTAAAGGTTTTTTGAGTACTTAAAAAATAACCAAATATTTTTCACAGGTTAAGTAAGTTTGTTTTATTATGTGTTTCCTTATTTTAAATTAATTATTCTCTTGTTAATTCATTAAAAATTACAGTTATTTTCTTAGCACACCTTTTATCATAATTGGAATTTAATTCCTGTTTAATCCAAGCTTCTGCCCACTGCCACAGGTTGGTCAAGTGCCTCGCCCCGACAAAGTGCAGTCAAAGCGGCAATAATGGCAATGAAATCTGCCTCCTCCACAAGGACGAACTTAACTGCGGGTCTCGGGCTGCGTTGCCAAGGCTAGCTCAGTTAGCCTTCCCCAAGGACTCAGAGCATGTTGACTGATGATGGTCATAATGGCAATGATGGTTTTAAATATAAATATAGCACTTACTATCTGTCTGGGTCTCTATTTTTTCTCAAATGAATAAAAAGTAGTTCAACGGCAGTAAAGATTTCTTCAAGAATGGAAAAAGAAACTAAAGCTATTTTATAGAATTAAAAGCATTTAAAAACTTTTGAAATAGTCCAAGATAAAGCTTATTTTCAATATTTAAGCTTTGTTTTAACAGCTTTTTGGCAATATAAATTGCAAAAATATGTAAAGTAGCTATGGTTTTTGTATACTCTCTGATTATTAAATGAAGCATGAGATCGCAACTGTAATTTGTTGCACCTGCACGTATCTACCATCAGCACATTATTTCTGCTGCAAAGTTGCCATAAAATATGGTCATAAATCGCCGTTGACAACTTATTGAAAAGCATAGATAAAACAGCATCCAGCTGCCCTCTTGGCCCCCTCTTTGTTATTTTGTGGCGCCTCTGTTGTTTGTTCATTTGGCATTAACATAATGTCTGGGCACGTGCTCCGCTCCCAGTATAAAATGTTAAATGTTGCCTAACAATGGACAGCAGGCTGGAGGCTGGAGACTTCCCCGGAAAACTGCTCGCTATTCTGTGGTGGCAAGCGTGAAATTGAAATTTATGCTCTAATTACAAATGAATGCCCAGGCAGTAGGCTTTCATTATTGTGTAAGCGGCTTGCGACGCTAATGCGCGACTCAAGTCAAGTGTTTCTTCTGTATTATTTTAGGCAGCAGCTTAGTGGCTTGAATTTTCAGGCTTAGCTAATGAGAGTTAGGCTTTTATACATTTTTGAGCACTTTCCGCAGAAGGAAGGGGACACAGACTTTTTTGCAGACAGTCTTTCGCGGTAAATGATTTTCTTAATAACAGAAAATAATTTCTTATTGAACGATTTCTTTCTCCTGAAGTATAGATTTACAAGGCAACATTAATGCAGGTCGAGGACAAAAATATTTCTTATTTTCTCACAAAACTGTTTCACATCTGACCAGCGATTGAAGGGAATAATGACAGAAGACCTCCTTTTGAAGTCAACATTGGTGTCCTTGCAGCATCAGACTTGTCAATGTCCAAATTCGCTGTTTCAATTCCAATTCTATGTGAAACTCCAAATCACTTTGCCGGAGCAGCTTAATGCCGGTGGTACCTTCCTTCCTGCTTTTTGTCCCGGCTCGCCTTTGACCTTTTTTTTTTTCCTTCGTTTTACGGGCTGGACAAAACTTGAAATTGAACTGGGAGGAAGAAAGAAAGGACAAGTGGGCGTGCCGCTGTAATTACACACGCAATCAAATGGACAAAATCCCTGTGACAGTTTGTGAAAAGTTGCTTTTATTTCTTGCCTGCTGACTGACAGTCGAGGACATCCTTGGAACTCTGCTGCCACCTACTCTCTCGCGACAAGCAAAGACCACTGTTATTTCGTAGTTTGTTTGGCTTTGCATACTCTCGGGCGCCACCTTGGGCGGGGGTTCCCCACATAATTGAAAGCCCATTAACATCGTTGGCACGCTGAAGCGTGAAACAAGCGACAGTTTGTGTTAATTAATTAAATAACTCTCCAGTGAAGACCCCGGCGAAGGACCCGGTGAGTGCTGCTGGGAAACGATAAGGCAAATTGTGGCCGGGGTTCAAGGATGAACTCTGAGTGGTGGAAAATCGCTGCCAAAATATAATCAATGAGCCATTGTTATACTATAGAAGCTTAATTGTTTGTTTACAAGTTTAAGGTTTATGCTGCTAAGATTATTTTTCTTGTTTAGTAATTAATTTAACAAATTCTTCTTAAAAGGTTAATAATCCCATCTAAAAGATACAATTTAGACCAAAAATCTGAAAGAAAACTCTAAATATAAATAATAATAATAGAGAGCTAAATGATTTTTTCTAGTGTTACAACATTTTGTATTCCACTTCCATTTCGGACCAAAAAAATATGTATTAGATTTACTTTCATTGAATAATGGCCAAACTTGTTCAACAATTTGAACAGTTTGGTTTTGTTTCTGCTGTTGAGTCAACCCTAAAAATATGCAAAAGTATTTGCAAACAAAATTAAGTGTCGCCAGCAATTTGCATGGGCAGCAAACAATAAAACGGCAGCAAATCAAAACTTTTTTATCATAGCCACCAGTGAGTTCAAGAGCAAGCAAAACTTTTGGGCGAGACAGTGAACGTGCTGGTCAGCAAATTCAAATTGAAGAACGAGATTCTCTCGACGCACCAAGCCCATACACACATATATTTAAAGCAAAAGCTTTTTATGCCTAAAAATCGGTCTAAAATGTTTGCTTTAATCCTATATTGTGAGGCAAATAAGGAATTATTTTGAGTAGGATGTTTTCTGATAAGATAGAACGACAAAAGTATAGAGAACATATCGAAAATTTTGAAGCTTAGTGTATTGAAATTTTAGTTATCGAAAGATATCGCATTTCTATCATCGATTAATTTATTTTTCTTTTGATTCCGGCTATATTTTATTTATCTGTATATTTTCAACCTTATTAGAAATCATTCCGAAAAGTGCAGGCGGAATAAGTAGTCGAAAATTGGTCCGAAATATTCGATCAACTATCGACTTGTATTTTATCCACTCAGTTTTGAAGTATCGACATTTTCTGTCATCTCTAATCCTGAGCTTTGATTTTAAATTAGTTTCCAGTCGGAACTCATTTATTCACTATTATCGAAGTCGATTTCCATGATTGACGTGGGAGACGCTCGTTCTTCAGGACCTTTAGAATGCAATTAAAATTGTTGTCCAATTCGCACGGAACTTTTCTTTGGCGAGTTAATTAGCAAGAACTCTTTCCGTTCATTTCATATCCGGACAATCATAAATAATTTAGCGATTGTGCGACACGAGATGAAGATGTCGGGGGAACCAGCTGTTGCCGTCGAGCGATTTCCGTTTTTCCACTTGCCTGCTTAAGCTTTAAATCGAGTTTATGAATTATGAAAGGGAAATCCTTGAGATTTTTCGTTTTCTGATTGAAGCTCGAAACGCCCGGCAGAAATGGAACGGCTCCCTGAGGACACCGAAGATGTGAGATGTGTCGTGTGGAACGTGCCCAAATACAACACCGAATAGCACACTGTCCGCCATATACACAATTTCAGCATTTCGCAGACACAAATGTATTTTTTATGTTGACAAACATGCGGTACGGTACGGTTTGTACACTTTGCGTCGCTTTCTGGTCCCAAAAGAGCCGTGAGGTGTCTGTGAATTCGGTTCTTGCTCTATGATTTGCGGCTGTCCCAGTAATGATGCTAATGGGATCCTTGGCACTCATTTTATTATACACAGAAACAAAAATGATAATAATTAATTGTGGAAAGATATTTTTAATATTTCTTAACATTATGGTTTTACGACTAATGTAGGAAAATGTCCAAAGACCTGAGGGAACATAAGTTGTAATTCTGGCAGACAAAATGCTTAAAAATAAGTTTGGAAACCGCTCTAGGTTTCAAGAAATACACTTTAGCAATGAAATTCAATACACGGAAAATCTAGCTTGACATTGGAAACCAAACTACGACACATGTTCTGGTCATAAAAAGCACCCACGAATATTGATTATTTTGCATTTGAATTGTAAGCGTTTGGAAATATCAAAAACAGGCCTTGAAGCTTTACAAAAATTTACAAAGAAAAGGGAAACATAAACGATATGCAGCTCACAAGAATTATTTGTAGTTCTTGCGAAATCATATCATATGTTTAGGTTAACATGAAATTTATTATTCTCTGTAAATTCAAATTTAGGATTATACATCCAAAACATACATTCCCAGTTAAGCGGAATTCTTAACATTGCGACACAAAAACCCAATCAATTGGCTTTTTATACCAAGTTAACTGTGTTTTTATAGCCACCCAAAAACTAAACTAAGTTGAATGTAGCATACCCATATCCAAACATTTCCAGCATCGTGTTCTCATTAATTAAAATACGATTACAAAGACAGCCATTGTAAAAACATATGTACTTCGTCGGAAAACACATTTCGAACAATGGAAATGCCAACTGAGCGGAAGGACCTGTGTGCGGATATGTCACTGGATGGTCAATAGAACTGCTCGGAGGACAGGAAGCGACTGCAATTACGAAATAAAACTTAATGCTCCGCCAAATATGAATGTAAGCCCAAACTAAGCCTGATCCCCGACACTTCTTTCCTTTGGCACCCTTATTTAATAGTTGAAAAGTGGAAAAATAGCAAAAAGCAAAACCCAGACCAGACCAGACCAAAACCCCAAGGATACTTTGGGGCAACCATTATGGCAAATCCCTTTAGTTTGCCGCCCTCGCAGCCGTTTCTATTTGCACATCGTTTTGTAATGTAATGCGAGTTGTTGCGACAAATTGCTGGGGATTTCGAGCCACTCAGATGTCTAGCCCCAGCGGAGGAGCCCGGGCCAGAGGAGCCCAGCCAGAGGAGCCCAGCGGGTAGCAGGGCCTTGGATTGCGGTCAGGTCGATTGGTAGCGACAGTTGGTTGAATTGTGAACTGTAATGTGACTCAGTGCTGCCAAAAACGAATATTTTTGGATAAAAAACTTTGAAAATTTCTGTAAAAATTGTATTTAAATATTTATTGTGTTGATTTTGTCCGATTTTTGTGGGATTTTCTAAAGTCACGAAGGACTATATCGTTTTACCTTTCTGTGAATTCAAGTTACTGACAGCACTGGCGGTACATGCAGTCGGTCATTCGAGGTGAATGGCTTGGGCTTTACACCCACACTTTCCATTGCTCGTCACCCTTTCTCATTTGAGCAAATTTCACACTAAGCTCTCGGTAGTAGGGCACTTTTCTGTCTTTGGCCGTGTTTGCTGCTGTTAACTGTAAGTCGAGACTGTTGTTTGTCGTTGGCCAGTTTTGCAAAAGCTTGTAAGCTTCATTTTCATCAGCTTAGCAACTGCAACTTGGTGTCAAATGCAGTTGAAGTGCAGTAAGGCAATCCATGGGTTTCCTTTTCAATTTGAAGCCCAAACTGGGTTTGTATGTTCAACTGACGGAGTCACAAAATGTCATCACAGGTGTTATTTTGCTCAAGATTAATGAACATCGAATATTTTAATGTTAATATATCGATACAGTATCAATAATTGTCATTCCTACTTTAAATGTATTAGCTGCTGTCATTTATATTCCTTAAATGTGACCTTTTATTGTTTTTAAACACATATCTTAATTTCATTTCATATTCAAAGAACACCTATCCCCTAATATAACTACAAATTACGGAAACCACAAGTTACTTGGCTCATTGGCCACCTAAATGTGAAACTCTCAGCTTGAACAATTTATTAAATGTCTCAAGGGCGTCCTGGAGGGTCATCTTATTAGCCATATTGAGTGCCCTTAACAGGTGGCATTTCCTTGTATTTACTTCTAGACCGCACACACAGAACCAGCCATTGGGCTGGGAAACTTGACTTGTAAGACGCCCCCAATTAAATCCACCTGAGCCAAAGCCAAAGCCAAAGCCAAAAGCTACCGACACCGCGAAAGCATTCATCAAATTAATTTTGATCGATTGCGGCACTCTCCCCGCATCCAATATATGTAATTAATAAACCCGTCTAAGGAGCAACCTGGGGGATACGCGAAAGACGTTTCATTAACAAATTGCATAGCGCACTCAACAACTCAACAACGTGAGTTGAGTGTATTGAAAGACATGGCAATGGGTTTGACTGTCTGCCATAAATTGTATAAGCATTTGCATTTGAAGAAGTGCACGCCGCTGGTCGTTCTGGAATTATGCAAAGGGTTGTTTCAGGCAGTGTTTGAATGCCATTTACATAAGCTCATATTCAGAGTTCTCCTTACGAACAGTCGAAAGTTTTGTCACACACAAAAGTAGCTAAACTTAGCTTGCCTGAATGTCATTGGCATCCGCATTACGGTTCACTTGGCCACATTTGTTCGCATTCATTGAGGGTCAACTGAATGGAGGCGATGGAAACTATTGGCAAGTTCGGCAGGTGGGATAACAAACCCAAACCCAGGCTGCACAATTCTATTAGCTGGATACCCATTTCCCTTTGCTAACAAAAGCCACCTCAAGTGGATCAAAAAGAACGGGTGGCAGTGCCATGTGCGTTTTACACCGAACGGGTAAATGGGACACTCGAGCGTCTAGACAAGAGTGTAAATGCATTTGTGTCCGTTCAATTGTCACTTTCGCTTCGAGAGCATTATTCAAATATCTACTTGCATTATTTTGGAAAGCTTCTTTCGAGTGGCTTTCTGCAGAATTGAGTCTGGGAAATGATTACGAAGTTGCATTAGAAACCAGAGTTTGTAAGGTTGGTTATCGTTTTAGTAAAAGTTCGCTACAGGCAGGGTAGTGGACTCTTTTCTTAATAAGGATTTAAAGAAACGTCTCAGATCAGCCCTCTTTCATTCTCTCAAGAGCAGATTTGACTCTCATTTCGTCACTGTAACACACTGGTATAAAGGGAGAAAAAACAGCTTTTGATGTACTTGTCCTATTACTAAATATTTGATAGAGACTATTTGTAAACTAAACCAAGCTGACAAGAACTTGAGTTTCTCAGGAAATCAATCAATTGAGAACTTCTTTTACAAAATTTGTACTTAATTCTGTAGTGTTTAGATATTAATAGGCTTTGTGACAATTTTAATTCCACATAAGTCAAATAAAGCCGGTTTCTATAATGTGAAAATTCGGGACTAGACAAAGTCCCGGCTAAGAACATTTGATCAAACGTTGTCAGTTAAGACAATCTTGCAGTTGGCACATTGAAATCTAATAAACTGAAACTTTCAGTTGCAAGAGCACCTTTTTTACTTACAAATCACTATCGATTAGTCTCTCCCTCAACACACGCGTTGTCGACCAGTTTTCGCTTTCAAATCTCCTGCAAACTTCAATTCGTTTATTTTCTTCTTTGATTTTTTTCAGCCACAAATCGATAGCTTAATTAAGCGTGAGAGTTTCTCTGGCTTTATTAATAGGTTGCCTTGGGGCTCGAACGTCCTCATGGAACTACTCGCACTCTGGCGGGATTATCACTGCCATCAGCCGGTGGCCCCAGGTCAATTAGTCAAAATGTGGCCCAGCATCATCTGCCTGGTCTCCGGTCCCTTATATCCTGGTCAATATTTGCTCATTTAAACGTGCCTTAAAGTCGTTAAAAGCAACACACTCTCTCTGCAGGCCTGTTTCGGCAGCAGATATGTAAGGTTAAAGCTAAAAATATATGCTTTAAATTGCTAAAAAGTAACAGCACCCTTTGATTAGAGTTTCCTTGCAATTTCGCCTACTGATGGTGTGCAACAAGTATCTTGAGTTGCCAATAAGCCTATAAATTAGTGTCACCTATGATTAACTTTTCTTCGGGTTTTGTGGCTCTCTGAAGGGGGCGGTGCAAGGTCATTAAGTGGCAGGCAAGCTCCTGCTGAACCGGCTTATCACTAGCAAATTACACATGCGCCACGCTTGACTTGAACTGATGACAGGACATCGGATGCATCTAAAATTACACATGCAGTTAGTTAAAACTGCTGACACATTTGCCTGACCCAAGCGACCTGCCCACCGCCCACCGGGCTGCCCACCTGCCACCTCCTACCTATGAGGGCCTCCTTTACCTTCTTTACCTCCTTTTATCCCCGCCAGCCAGGACTGCAGCAGCTGTTGGTGATGCGAGTGAATTATAGTTATGTATGAGCTAAGCCGTGCGAGTATTTGCTTCTGAGAGCAAATTGGCTGTACAGTGTTGGAGGTCCTTGCCGGTGTTGCTACTTTTTCTGACGGGAAATGAACATTAAGGAAGCTTACACAAATCTCAAAGAAGGCCAGTGTTCCTTAGGTGGACAATGTTGAATGCTAACTTATTGTTTACAATATGCTTGTTTTTGAATGTCAAAAGGAATACAGGTGTACATTAACTAAAGAAAACTATGTATTCAAATTAACCATAAATTTCAGGCATAAAAAAATTTGATTAAATTTGAAGACAAATCTAAGATACATTCAACTGACCAGCTAGTTCTCATGAAGAAAAACCCTCTGATCCCACAACCCTGCCTGTGCGTGTGTACAAAGTGACAGTGTGTTCACTGTTGCATGTTTGTTGACACGCTTCGCACTCGTCATAATAATAAAATGTCCCAGCTCACCTTCCCCGCCCTTTTGCCGCGCATTTTCCGGCGCAACATGTGAACAATGGCAATTGTCTTGGCCCGACACTCTGGCCCAGGTAATACAGCAGGTAGATGGATGAGCACAGCTAGCTGAAAGATTATACATGCGCGTGTCGAGCTTCCTGTGTCGTATTGTAAGTGTTTCGCCCACATACAGGAATGTAGAGTTCCTCATTTTTGTATAAACTCATTTTTAGATATACTTCTAGGGAGTCATCGAGGAGTTATAATAAATTGAAGGCAAAATTGTAAGGAATTTTGGTCGAACAAAATATAAAAAAGAAAGTGGGCATATATGTATATAGGATTAGTGAGTTTCTATAATATGTACAAAGAGTACAAAGTCCGTTCGCATTTTCGCAACAGATCTCAAACATTCCTATAGATCAAGTTTACTTTTAAAGGCAATAATTTTGCAATAGCCTATCTCCGTCTTCCAGTCAGATGTTTCGCTTGACGGTTTTAATTGGGGCAACACAAAAATTTAACTGTTTAATATTCTCTTTACGATATTTTTATAACTTTTATTTTTTAAGCTAAAAGGAGGTATCCTTCGGTGAGTCTTGTTAGATTGGAGCATAAAGCTAATTCGGTTTTGATTACCAGATGTCTCACAGTCGAGCACACTGGACAATATCTTTTTCTTGCTTGCTTCATGACATGTTTTGAGTTTGGTGATTCTATAAATAAATAAATTCTAAATAAAAATAAATTCTATAAATAAATAAAATAAAAACGAAAAAAGGCAATGCTAACCCAAGAGTGCAGAGAACATAGCAATAAACTCAAGATAATGGGAAGAACTAGACTTCATTTTTTTTGAGCTAGTTTCCCCATACTAATCTCTTACTTTCGCTTTTGTCTTCCTGAGAACATTTCTTTTCTAAAGTTCTGTGTTTTATTTCTTCCGTTTCCGCTCAGTTTTGGACTTCCGCCAAGCAGAACAATCTGCTTGTCAGCTGGATAGCTGCTCAAGTCTCCGGCAAGTGCTAATATGCCCATTAAACGCCGCCCACTCCAAAATGAGCAGCACACAATAAGCGCGCGAAAACTGTCACAAAAAAAAAAGAAGAAAACAGGAAAAAAAGAATGGAATAGGGAAAGGGAAAGGAAAAGGGAGGAAAAGCGGGTTGACCCAAAAAAACATTCAGCTTTTGTGGCGGCTTGAGTGCATTGCCAGGGAGATGAAAACGCGGCGCAAAACTCTTGAAATTCCCGCGGGCAATTTCACATGACACAAATAATAAGGAGTCGAGCCTTTAAGGTTTCGGGTTTCATATGCCAGCAGCCCATCAAATCGATCAATGCAATTTTAATTAGTTCGGACAGAGTCCCATTACCAGAATTTAATTAGGGGTTCGTTAATATGACATGTAATGAGAATGAGAGCTAGAAGCGCTTTGTCCTTAACTGCGTTCCAGGCCGCATTGTGACACAAAGTGGCAGCTTATTGGAATCCTATTAAATCAAATTCTCCATGAAAGTGCAGAGGCGTTGTCATTATATGAAATGCATGCTCGAAGATATCAAGTTCCCGAGAGGACAGCATAACTTGCATCCCGAATCCGACAGCCAATTAGCAAGGAAGCCGACTGAAATCCATATGCCACTCACTCCACGTCTGTCTGCTTTGGGTGGGTTGACTGACTCTCTGTGTTGGACAAACAACTTTTGCAGTGAAAATTGCCAGAGCTTATGCAACGATTTTTGGTTTTCTTTTTCTCCACCAGAGAAAAAAAAAAACGGGGCACCCATTAGTGGGAAGGCCGAAAAAGAACCAGGCTGTGGAAGATCCTACGCCGCATGCAACTTAAAGTGGCACAGCTGTTGCATATTGAATAGCTCGGTGGAGAGTGGTTAGGGTTTACTTTTGGCTTTGGAGGAAGCAGACTGCAGCATATCAAGTTTGAATTTAATACAGCTGGGAACTCTTAATCCTAATTATGTGGTAAGAATAATAATAACTGGGATTATGGTCATAAAATTAAAAGTTTATATTCGAAATCTGAATCCATAAAAGTAATCTAATATCAAAGTATTACAAACTTTAAAAGAACTCTGCATGAACTTTAGACTGCAATTAAAGTGATAGAGCTTTCATTTATCGTATTATCATTTTCTATTAAGATAATAATACTTTAGCATTGGCTTAACCTTTTGTGGTAATTATCCTGGGGCTACTTTGACCTACGCCAAGTATCCCCTCGATAGCTACGTGGCACTTGAGCTCATAAAGAATTCATGCGAAAGCTAACCGTTCGGGGTCGTCAATCAATTGCAGGACTGTGGACTATGTCCAGTGGGCGCATTGATAAATAGAAAATGAGGTCGGACCAATAACCAAGTCAAATCGGTTCGCCAAAGATATATCGATTTTGAATTGAGTTCTTGCTGTGCTGGCCGTGGTGTGTTGCGGCTTAAAGAGCCATTCGAGCTGAGGCCAATGCATATCCTTCTCGGCCAGCCTTTGCCGCCTGTCTCATTTTGTGGTTTTGCTAATGTATTTGCAATGCAATATGAAGGCTGCGGCTATATGTGCCGTAACCATATGCCAGTTGTTCTATTAACACCGATGGCGTAGGCTGCTGACTTCAGATGCACTCCAAAAAATACTCTATCCTTCAAGTATCCTTCAAGTTAATTTTTTATCTAAGCAAATTATACTTTTAAAGAAAAAGCAAACTTAAATTGAAGTAGAAATAAGTTATGTTAATGCTATTTAGAATAAGAAAGTGGTTATAGATTTTTCTGTGTGTATTATGTACCAGGAAATTGGGGTATTGGTTAGGCCGCGGATGTGTTTAATGATTGCTATTCTCCATGTTCAAAGAGAAATATTTCATTAACCACATTGGGCACTTTGAAAACCCACGTCATTCCTGGAAGACTGAAAGACACACAGGTGAGGCTTCCTACCCAATAAATATTAATAGAACATTAATATCTTCCTTATTCTGTCACATATTACATATATATTTCGGTTGTCCAATGCCAGTTTTAACTCCCAAGTGTCACTTGCAATTGCAAAATGAGCTCGTTCAACGGGGAATTCCCCAGTGTTTTTGCTCGTTCAACATGACCTGTTACACTGTATTTATCCTGCCACAAACCATAAATTCGAAATGACATTTAATGCACAGTAAAAATATTATAATGTGGTAGCCAATGGTAATGGTGCAGAATGCGCAAAATGTGTTTCCTCAATTTTCAATTTTAATACCATACCACGCTCTCCGGCGGCCTGGCGAGCACCCGTCGTCCTTCCTCGATTTTCTGTCAATTTTTTGATGGCCACTTTGCGCCATTTTATGTGACACGCAAAGCCATGTACCAATAGTCGTGTCATACACTCGTTTATGGCTAAGTGTGCAATGGGCCTTATTTATGTTATTTTTTTCAAGTGGCTGTTAAGCTGTGAAAGTTTACCGCGACAGGAATTTTTAAGTTGATGTTTCGTGTTTTTGTGAAGTATTTACTGATGTTATTTTATGATGGACGTAACTCAATGAAGGATTATTAGTTACAATTCGAAAACACGAAAAGCTTTCTATTTTTGTATAATTACAGCGATTGAATTAATTGTTTCCGTAGGGAGATTTAAATGTATAAGCGTTATGCATATTATAAATTATGTTGTCTTTCGTACCCTTTTTTGTAATTTTTACCATGATTTATGTTTATAAAAATCTAGTCAACAAGGAACATTTTTATGGGGAAGAACACAACACTTACCGCATACTTTTTAATATCGTCAAAATCGGAAAATAAATGACTCACTCAACTTACAATATGTAATATGAGAAAAGTAGTTTCTATCGGTTAGTTAATCGATTTGTAGATTAACCGATTAGATCGCATATAAACAAGAATCTGGAAAAGTTCATTGTCCACACAATGAGCCCATTGATTGATTCAATTAGATGGGAAAATCACTTGCCGGCAGGCGAAATAAAGTCGCAGCCCGCGAGCCAAATGCGAGTATAAACAAAAAGAATCAAGTTGGTCAATAGCGTCCTATCTAATCCGAAAGCTACTTATCTGGCTTTGGCCGGACTGGGCGCGGGGGGAATGGCCCGATAAAGTAGCGATTATTATTCCTCGATTTATGCTCTGCTTGGGGGGAGTAATTTATATTTAGATACGAGCATTTCTCATATTAAAATGTACTGGCGGCATGTAGCCCGCAAAGATAGCTGGCGAACACATCGATTGCATGCCGCTTATCGCAATAGTGACGTACTTGGCCAGCCAGTGCAAACTTTGCCGGAGGCAACCCAATTAGCTGTTAATCACTTCAAAATATTGGCTCTAAGCGAATTAGCAAAGTTTTGCCGCTGCACTTGCCAAGCCATGCTGCCGTGCTGCCGGAAAATGTTTCTATTATTTTCTCATTAATTTTGAAATGCTTCGATATTTTGATTTGCGATTGAGTGAAATTGTAATTTATTTGATTTCTTCTGGCCAAGTTTCGCCGGCGGCGGCAAGTCAAAATCAACGGACAACAAATATTTGTTTAAAATTTCCGTTTGATTGCAAAGCTCATTAGGACCCGAATAAAAGGGAAATGAAGTATTAAAGGGGAAAGTCCAGGGAGGTCTTTGCAATTCCCAAATTATTGCCTACTTTCCAGCGCCCGTGAAGGGGGATTAATTATAGAATAAAATAATAATTTTGACTGTCTAGTTAAATTACCAAATATTTTAATAATAATAATAAAATTGTATTTGTATTTATTTGCTGTTAATCGAGTTACAAAAATTAAACTGTTATTATTTAGGGGTTCTTTTACTTCGGTGTTATTTCCTTTAAACATTCATAAATAATTATTTTTTTCAATTAAATTTTGCATTAAAAGTCTTACATTCTATGCTCGCATTCCGTTTTTCAGCTATTTAAGCACAGAAAATTCAGTATTTATTCATTTTATAATTGAAAATCGTCTGACGTGCTCCCCAGCCCCCGCCGGAAAAATCAACGCCTCGCGTTACACTTGGCACCGTTTTTATTTATATTTATTTCATGAAATACATAAATCAGGCCTGGCCGAGACGAGAACCAAGGCTCTAACAGAGTCGGATTCGTGTTCATTCAGACAAAATGCCGCACAAAAATTAAAACGTTATATAAATCAAATTGCGCCCCGTTTTTAGACGCCCGTAAAAAGTCCTAAGGACGCCGAATAGCATTTTGCCGGCTTGAACAAAGACTTAAGCGAGGGCCAGACTCGCCATCGAATAATTATTCTCACTCATATTAATTGCTTCGAAGGGCTGGACGGAGGCCGCCTGGCGTAATTTCATGGACACGCGGCGTATACGCAATATTAACGTCCGTATTTATCCTCAGCCTGAGCCTGCTTTAAAGGGCTCTTCCTTAATACATTTCGGGCCCAGCAGCATACATGTATGTTATTCGCTTATTTTAAGTGCTCACATATCCCTCTGTTTGCTGCATGATTGAAAGCAAACAAATGAGCAAGGACAAGGCACATTTATTTACTCTCAATTCGAAGGGAGCCGCCGTTTTCTCGCCGGCATGTTTTCGCCTTGTTGTGCACTTGTTGATGGACTCCTGGCTGCGTAACAATGTTCATTTGAATACTGTAAACATACTTTGGCATTACGCTAAGCCAGCGGCAGTAGATTCCATTTATTTTTGCATTTGCCAACACATTAGCCGACTTATGCCGGCATGACTCGTCTAAACAAAGTCAGGCCGAATTTTAAGCATATTGTTTGTGTATGTTAACGAAGCAACTTGAGGCATTCTTATTTTTATCTTATTTATAGAAATTAATGCTAGGACAAACCCAATTAAGTGCATTTTACCCTTAAAAATTAAGCTTCGATTTAAAGGCTTCGGAAAAAAAGACTGTGGTTAATGCCCGCTTTAACTATTTTTCAATTCAAGCTAAAAAGACCCCTTAAAGGGCTGACTAATTTGATAAACCGTTTTGATTGGACCTTTTCCTATATGTGCAACAATTTTTCTTGGTTTTATTGCCAACATTCAGCGACGCATCCTAATCGAATCCGCATGGACATATTTGTCATTGAAATTTTTTATTCTCACAGCCTGTCCATTCGAGTAACTAATAGAATTTACACGTTTTCATCGAAAGCGGAATAGCTCGGCTAAAATAAATAGAATCTGAGGAATGTATTGCTTTGCTGTTCAATCAGAACAAAGCGAAAAAATTTGATTGGTATTTATTTAATATATTTTTAATATTTTTGCACCGCATGACGTATGTATGGATTGAGGTATGAGAACAAGTTCCTGAATATGCATCGACCTCTGGCCGAACTCAAGCAAAGCCCTCGAAGCAATGCATATGGATATGGAATCGATGTTGTTTTTTTTTCTTTCAGCTATGACCCGGAATCCAAGCATTCCACGATGGACAGGAGCTGGGAACGGTTTCAGTATCATATTAAAAATACCGTTGCGCCTGATTGATTTACGGGTGTGTCCGCCTGGCTGAGCCAACAAACCGACGCGTCGGGACCCTGAAGGTGTTGCAAGTGAAGTGAGCAAACCAACAGCATGAAAGGTGCCACTGTTGCACAGTGCTCGACCCAGAAATATGTGCAACATATATACATACATACATATATCTGGAAGTAAATGCCGACTAAAGCAAGGGGTTCAATATGAGGCTGAAAAGATTGAAATGCAATGTGAAACTCTGGCTTTTTTTGTTACTTTTCTTTCTACCTTCAACTCAAAGTTGCATTTTAATTAATACACAAGCCACCATCAATAATAATCATAAAAATTTAGTATATTTATATTTTGAGTTATTCTTAAAATAAAACCGCTTAATTACAATTAAAAGCTTTGAATTATTTGCTCATATATTTTCTACATTTCAGTGAAACCTTCTCTTTTATTTCGAGACTCTGCCTTAATTAGATTCTTCTTTTTTTTTTGTGCTTCCTCAAATTTGAATAATTGATTCGAATAAAAAACAAGGCTGAAGATTAATTTGCCAATCCGTTTGGCTGGCTCTGTTAATGCGCCGGCTGCCTAATTGTCTCAAACAATTTATGAAGGTCCTGACTTATTCGAGTTTGCAGCTTATAAATACTTTTGCCCTTTGGTAATTCCTCATTCGGAACGTAACGAGCTTGGCAATTAATTAGCTAATGAAATTACATTTAAGCGGCTGAAAACCTTTGGCATTACAACTTGTTGACACTTTTTTTTGGCGGCAAAGTTCCTGGAACAGTTTCCGTCTCGTTTTTCCGCCGACTGCCAATTACATTTGCCGTTGACAAGCCTTTAAAAAAAAAAAACGGCTTACCTGCCCTTGGGCCCCATTGCCAACGAGTTGACTAATTAAGCCTACAAAGCTTAAAAACTTAAATGCTGTACCGTAGGACATGGACTTGTTGCACTTCAATGAAGGACTTAAAGTGTCTGGCCCTTGTGTTTACCAAGTCATTAAATAATTATGTGCTCAAGACAGCTAATAAGCGGCCTTCTGACTGGGCCTATGGCTGGGTTTAATTGTGGCAAATTTTTAATAAATGAGATTCTGTTTTATTTTTTGAAATTTTAAAGGAAAGCTAAGCAGTTAACAAAAAACTTAAAATATTTAAATTTTTAGTTTATAAACCCCTAAAGCCATACCATATCCTTGTTCATGTTAAAACTTATTTATTTGCAATGCTTCTTTATATGCTTTTGCATCCTCAAAATATCAGAAATTACGAGCTGTTTGAATCGGCTTCTTCTGTAAGCTCTCAAAATATTGTTTCATATAAACTTTTTGTTTTAAATTAAAGCCCTGGCAACACTAGCGAGCCCATACCAATAAATCAGTGTTACTCTGTGGCCAAACGACAAATAGAAACACATTGCCTCTATGCGCCGCCAGATTACGACTTTGTAGCCTGCCATGAACGAATTGCGTATACGCCGCGTTGACGAAAGCTCATTAGTGCCGGGCGGTGTTTTAAAGGGGCGTGCTAAGCTCGCCTCGCTCCATGCACCCACCGAGGGAGAAACACTGGAATCCAGTATGGAGATAGCTTGTTGTCAGCTCATCACTCTGATTTAATGACCAGATGGCAAGGATATGTGGACAGGAGGCGAAATCCAGCACGTACAAGCAATTAAACTAGTTCACAAACTAAGCAATTATCACAATTAAGCAGGGTCCGACCACGTCGTGTCCAATAAATAACTTTGCCAAGTAAGTAATTATTATTATCTGCGCGGTGAGAAAAGTTCAGTGATATTTGATACATAAAACGGCGTAGAAGGAGCGGTGAAAATTGTATGCATATCATTAGGAAAATTTCATAAGTTTTCCATAATTTATTAACCAAATATATTAGTTATAAGTTTAAACTGTGAGTATTTCTTGGACTTGTGATAGTTCAAATATTTTTGATAAAAAATATGAGCTCTTTGGAAAGGTTTTTACAAGAAACACATTATTCATTTGTCCCCCAGAGCTCTTTTAACATTGGTGCCCTTTTTGATCCACAAAAATATTATAAATGTTACTTCTGAATTCCATAGTTGAACTATGTATTTTCTTAATGTTTCTTTGCTTGATCAGGGTTAAATTTTTGAATATTCTATAAAGTAAACATAATTTTCATTCTCAATACAGACTTCAGTATATTGAAATTCGTGATCCTTATCAAAACAATAGCAATTGTTTGCCATTCATGTGACTTGGACAACTTGACCCTTAATTGTAAATATAGAGTAAGAGAGAGAAACAATCTTAAAGGGCGACGACGCAAGTTCTAGCCAATTTTGCAGCATATTTGCTTATCACATTTAGATTGCTGGGAAAATAAAAGAAGAGCCAACAACGAAATTGTATGGCATCTGGCGGAAACGGAGTAAATGGAAGGAAAGACCAAGAAGGGAATCAAATTACTTGGCTCGGTCGCAAAGTGGTTAATTTCAGACTGGCTGTGGTGGGCGTGGACCTGAGTGGGGCGGTCTAAGCCAATTTGCGCTCTATTGTCCAGTTAATAAATAGTTGGGATGTTTGTTGTTCGGTTCTTTCGAGTTTCTGGACTTGGGTTTTATTTTTGGGATTTGCTTCTTGATGAAGTGCATTGGAAGCAGTCCGAAAAATTGGAGAAAGTTTGGAGGAAATTGAGAAGCTTGTTTTCGATTGACACTTTTAGTTCAAGATAAAGACTACGCTTTAAAACTGTTGTACTTTTGCTCTTTTAAGAAATATTCTTATTTTATTCCGAATTTTCCAGTTTCGTAAAATTGTTAATATTAGGAGAGGAAAAGTGACGATCTGAGATGTTTCTTTGATTCCGTTCTTAATAAAGTTTGCAAACAAAACAAGAACCAACCTGTCAAGCTCTCGTAAGTGTTTAAGCAAAATGTTAAGCTACAAAAAAGGAGTGGGGAACTTCTAAATTTGAATAACCCAGAGGACTTTCTAGTCATGGCTCGTCCTGGCCATCCATTACAAATGTTGGCACACTATCTAGGTAAATAATTCACTTCCAAGTTCCTCCTTTTTTTGTTACCCGTTACCCTTTTCTCGGCAGCCGGAGCATGACAGACAGGAGCAGGTTCAGAATGTAATAAAGAGCTTACAATTTATGACACATCGGCAGGAGTGAAGGCGTTTGGACGAAGGACTCCTCGGCAGTGCTGGAGCTGTTGTCACCTGCGGAAGCTCAGAGGTAAACTGCTGGCACCTGTTGATTGCCCGCCTGTCATCTATACATATTTTATCATATTCGGTTGGCTTGAAAGCGACATCTGGATTTCTTGCGGCACAATTGGGGCCTAACGGGCCTAACCTCGATCCCTGGCTTAATTACACAATATATAGTGGGATATAAAAGGTGCAACTAGTTCTGCCTTTGGTTTTAATTTCATTATGTCCTCTGGTCCCTTTTCTGTCAGTTTAATTTGGTGGAAAATTGCACGAGGCAGCTAATTAGGTTTCACAAGACAAGATAAATTATTTGACCGCCAGGTGCCGTCCCCGATTGACCTAGCCACTCCTCTTGGGTGGAAATGCCTGCCAGTTTTTGGCCTGCGGCCATGTTATTGTATCAACTTCTTCATTTGATTGTTTTCGTTTGTTTGTTGTGGCTGAATGCCAGAGTGTGAAAGTGCGGGAGTGTGCGTGCCCCAAATTGTGGCATTGACATTCGCCGGAAGCCAAGGAAAAACATTCTCCGACGGCTTCTGCTGTGCCCGACACTTCTGTCTGGCATTTGTAAATCAGTTGGCACCCCGAGCCGGGGTCCGAGCCTCCATATTATTGTTGACTTGCCAACTCAAATCAATATCGAATCGGCACACACGCACCCACATGCGGCTGCAATTGAATTTGAATAATTCGGATCTGTTTCGATTTCAACTTTTTGGCAGCTCACATACATTATTACAACAGAGGAGCAGTTGGCCTTTTATTACCGAAACATTTGGCTTTGCGGCCTACTTTCTAAATTATTAATGTTACATTGTTCAGGCTTTAAATATTTAAATGGCACAATCAAATTTTAATCCAGGTAAATGGCCTTAGCCGGACAAATGTGTCAAAATTAATTACAAAATGCATACACATTGGTTTAATTAATGCATTTCCTGATGTTATATTGTGGCCTCACCTGTTGCAATTATTTATGCAAACTGACTTGGCCAACAAATTTTGGCAACGGATGTGTCTGATGGGCGGAAACTGATGACAAAAGTTTTAATGTAATGTTCTATGTACTTTGGAATTTCCTCCTATTTTTGGCCCAGCAAAAGTGCAGGGCCAAAAATAACTGACCAGCGAATGAAAAATTAAAAAGTTTAACCAACAACACTGGCTAACTGGCTGCGAAGGGGTTTTCCGTTGCCACCGGAACTCGGAAAAACACTCGAGACACATTCTGCATTATAAAAGACAAACGAACTTTGAGAGAATTCCTGTGTAAGGTTCGGGAATGGGAAATGTCCTGAATGGCGTCAATGCGAAATATTGACAAACTGTATTAACAAAGCTGAATGGGGCCCTGGATTCATCTAAAAGTTAACTATTTTTTTTTTTAATGTTTATTACCTAGTCTTAAAAAATTTGATGACCAATAAGATTTTGTTAGGTTTTTAGTTCCAGTGCCCTCAGGATTAATTTTATAATAAAATAAGAAAAGTAATGACGACTTAACGCCCTTTAATTCTAATAATAAAACATTGCCCTTAACGTCTTTACTACTCATTCTTGAATTTAAACATCAGACTTAAAATAGCTTTAAATTCCTGAAGTCTGAACATTTCTTAAGACAATTTTAAAACAATTTTAAAAAAGAATATCGGAAGGAGTTTATTTATTTTAACATTTTTAAAGATATATAACTTTATTAAGGATATTGAATTTATTTTGCAACTAAAACTAAAACTAAAACTAATGCTAAATAAGTTGGCTTCATCCTAAATTAATATAAATCTATTAAAGATAACAATAGTGGCCAAACTAAAAGATCTTTTGAGATTGGAAATATATTTTTGGAAATATATAATATTGTCCATTGTCAATTATTAATTTTTCAGGTTTAAGAATTATTTTAATAATTTAATCATTTTTAGTATTACGTTTTTAATAAACGTATATTATTATGTTCGAAATCACTTCAAAGTTAAACGTATTTTGTTTGTTGTTGCTTACGAATCTTAAACTGGAAAGATTAAGTCTAAATGCTTTTGTTATAAACAAAATCGCTAGCTTCTTTGATATGTATACATTCGTGCCGTTTTAGTCAGCACTGCCTTAAAGTCAACAAATAATATATAGATAAATAATATTCATGGAATGCAATGCATGAAAATGCAATGCTGTTTCTGTTTACATTTTTAATATTGGTTTTGGATTACTCTGCATTCGAATTACGTAAAGTCCCTGCTCGATAGTCATCTACAAGGGGCGTGCCCAATCTACCTCAGCATTATGTTGTTTAAATTGTCTTGTGTTTTCATCTGATTGTGCCACTTCTGTTTCCGCATTTTATTAGCCATGTGTCATTAAAGTAAACGCCTTCCTTTCCTTCTTTTCGGGAAGCCCCAAGCTGAGGCACGCCCAAAAAATCTACAATTCGGTTCTACTCGTATCATTGGACAACCATCTTAATTCAAGACCTTGTGTGTTTTGCCTGCTTTTTGCCTCGTAATGATAATGTTTTGCCATCGTGAAACATAAAAGTAGTGTTTGTTTAAGGAAAACCCTTGGTACACACATATGTAAAATTATGAAATCATAAAAGAAATCAAAATAAAAGAAAATAATTAAGAAGGAAAATTTTATAGCTATAAATTTGACAAAACTTTATAAAAATGGTATTTTACGAAATATACTAAAATAAATAAATAAAGAAAAAAAGCAGTGCAAAATGATTAAAAAATATGATTAATAAATAAGAATTAAATCATTAACACGGCAATGAAACTGCATTTAATTTAAGGCCAAGTTAGTTCAGAAATGAAAAACAATGAAATCTAATATAGTCTCTTTTTAGCACCTTTAAAAAATAAATTAGAGAACAGGCTAATGTAACTACTTAACTTCTTCCTTTCATTCGGTTTAAAAATATAAAAACATATTTTATTTCACATTATTTAAGCCTATAATAATTAGTTTTTTACAACGTGTCCCTTTAGGCGATGTCTAAGGCGTATATTAAAAACAGATATATAAATTGATTGACAATTATTGGTATTTTATGAGTTTTGTTTGCCAAAGTAGCTGATGTCGTTTTGATATGGGTAAAAGCGGAAAAAACTTTACAAGGACCCAGACAACCATCTAGACTGTACTTTAAATACTTTATGATTGCCGTTCTAAGGCATTAAAAGAGGGTTAAAATTTTTCGTTTTTTATCAAATATAATTATGGATAATTCGCTAATTGTAAGGATAACCATAAATGCAAAAAAAGTTACGGGTTTTAGTGTTAGTGCATCGTAAGTCGAATAATCCTGAACTATTATTAAAATTCAGAATTAAATAACTACAAAGCAGTATTACCAAATCCAATTTACCACAAAGAACCATATTTTATAATTTTGTCTTAATTTAAAAATAGTTTGCTTCCCACAATATGTTTTTGATATATTTCATTACATAACATATCGCAAACATCAAATCGCGACGGTGAAGTATTACAATATTTTGAAACAAAAAGCTGGTACGTTCTGGTACATATTGTTTTTATAGTTTATATTGTTATTTAATAGCTCACCTGTTTTACAATTCAACACTGTTTTGCAATTAAACTCAAATAATGCAAGCACTGATTTCAATGTACTTTTCAACTTTTTTATCTTTTTAACTCAAAAAGTCGTTCAATTTGGCAACGATTCTGTTCAAATGAGTTCGCACAAATGTATACTAAAATTTTTTGCCCACAAAACAGTCAAGGGGCCAAAAGTTGAACTCCAAAAACACACGGAGTGCCGTTGAAAACAATTGTTTTTTGAATCTGTTACAGGATTTTCTATGTTTTCTCAGCTGCCAGTTGAGTTTCTTTCGAAGCGCGCCGAACGAATGCAACGTTTCCGAGGCCAACGACTCGCTTTATAGGCATCCACCAAAGCCGAAACGCTCCCGAATCCGAATCCGCAACCGAAACCGAGCCGGAATCGGACACTCCACGAAGTCGACCAAGTCGGCGTTTCCCATTCAACCTCAACTGGTTGCTCCTGTTGCTTCTTCAATCGGAGAGCTTTTCCAGCCTGCCGGCTGCTCTGATGGTTTGCGTCTAGGCTTTAGCTGTGGGGCCAACGCAATTTTCCTTGCCACCTGTGACGTCAGCGGGTCGGGGTCGCGGTGATTTAAAGCTGTGCTAGCTGGCTGCCATTCGCTGGCAGCATCGGAATTGGGCGAGTTGTTGTTGGTTAGCCGGTCACC
Source organism: Drosophila watanabei (assembly GCA_008042575.1). Lineage (NCBI taxonomy): Eukaryota > Metazoa > Arthropoda > Insecta > Diptera > Drosophilidae > Drosophila > Drosophila watanabei. The sequence goes on from VNJS01016324.1 coordinate 66,034, forward strand.
TACGCACAGCCCGCACACACACATCAGTAGGCGGCGCCTACGTAGTTGGCCCCCCAAAATCAACCCAAAGTCATACTCGGAGCCACCCAGGGCGTTGCAGGATATGAAAAGTCGGACATCGCGTTCATTTTAGTTGTCAAAATGGTTCACAGGCATGATATAGATTTCAGTTAGTAGGAAATCTATTCAAATCAAAATCAATGCACCATGACATTAGCGTATCATTTCAAGAGAATCCATAACTGCCAGTAATTTGGGGATTATATTTAGTAATTCCCCAAACTGAAGTTCATTCTGGCTCTGCGTTTCTGGTGGGAATTTTCCCTCCGAATATTTAAACTTTCATTTGTTCAGCTGTATTTGCTTTTCACATTTGACATTTGGCCGCCTAATGAGCGAGGACATCGCTTAAAATGAAAGGCAATCTGGTGTTCAATGGTTGGCGATTCCTCTGGAGTAGATAATATTACGCAGGCGCCATGTTATCCAATTGCATTATACTCATGGCAAATAAAATGTTTAATTGTTTATTCGCCATGTATATAAATATAAACACAATTTAAGTGTGACTTCGTTTAATGAAGAGACAAAGAGGCTTTTATATAAACCGCTAGGAGAGACAGCTTGAAACATAAAAACAATAAAAATATTGGAAAAATCTTAAGACCAAACTTAACTTAAATAAAAATAGATTTGCAGGCTGACAGCAACTTGCTGTAGATTTAATAAACCTTTCTTAATGTTTAACGATTTTTAACTCGCTTTTGAAATTTTTGCAATTTTCTTTTCAATATCTTGATTTGTTTATAGTTGTATTTTAAGTTAGGTCCATAGTTTTATTTGATTTTTAAATAATTCTTCTGGTGGTTTTTTTCTTATTCCGCTGTCACCAATTTTCAGAAGTACCTTTATTAACGTCACGTCGACAAATAGTTATTTATTTAAAAAAAAAAATCGCATTAAGATTTTGAAATATATAAACGTTAAAAGGAATAAAAGTAGTTTGCATTGAGCCATCCATGCTGGGTCAGTTGATGCTGTCCGAACCTTGGGACGAGAGGATGCCAAGACTGCAGTTGTTGCGTCCGGAGTCATTGGCGACATTTTCCTGGGGCAGTTTCCCCATTTGCATTAGGAGCTCGTCGATGCGCTCTTTCTTAATCTTGAGAATGTTTTCCATGTGGGTTAGACGCTGCTGGAACGTGTCGATGATGTCGTCCTTGGCCTTACTGTCGCGGTTCACCTTCTCGTATAAGGAGTATAGAATCATTTTTTGGGGCACCTGAATGATGGCGTCGCCGATCTGCTTGTTCACCATCACGGTCTTGACCTCATCGTTCTCCTCCCAGACTCGCTCCTGCCGCAAAACCGCATTGCGCTCCTCCTCCAAGCGTTGACGCTTCTCCAGCCGGATCACCTCATAGAGCAGCACTTCGGCAGCGCCATCGGTGCCGTTGGAAAGGCGCTCCATGAGGTCCTTGCTGAGCGACAGGTTAAATTTCGACATCACCTTGTAGTTGAAAGTCTCCCAGTTGACCAGCTTCAGATGGACACTGCTCTTCTTGGGGTAGTTGTACAGGTCGATCAGTCGGGGATGGTTGCGCTTCAGTAGCTCGGCGAGGGGCAGGACATCGGAGAACTCGCGTCGCAGCTTCTTGCTGTTGATGTTGTTCTTCCGGAGCCACACCCGCAACTCCTCCAGCTCCCTGTCGCTCAGCCGTTTGTTGGCGATGGTGTGCATATTAAAGGAATAGGTAGTTTCTTGTGAATAACGAAGACAATTTTATAATTCTTTTTGATTTCGGTATTGTGTGTTCAACACACTTTGAGGGAGGCCAGAAGAGATAATGTTTTGCTGCGAAAGCAAAGGCAAAGGCTCCTTTCCTGAGTCCAGTCAGGGTAGAGATTTCGGTGGGCGTTTGTAGGCGTAGCCAAGTTAGTAGCTTGTAGTGTCCAAAGAATCAGGGAAACATTTTGTACTGCTTTTCCGCAAGTTGCGCCTGAGAAAGTCTACGAAACCTATTCGGTATTTATATATTTATTAGGTAAACATTACTAATACACAACATTTTACAGTTAAATGGAACAAAATATTTGGGTGCTTATTTTTGAAATAAATATTTATATCCCTTGCGTTATAGTTTATAATTTTCCAGCTATATTTATATTTATTTATTTATTTTAAAAGTTCTTTCTAACGCAACAGGTATACAATTTCCTTATCCCCTTTCTAATCCTTCCTAAGTTCTATTTCAGACAGACAGACAGACAAATAGATATTTTATTTAATTTACACATATTACATATTGTAATAATTTATTACATATTCGACTAAAACAAAAATATAAGGTCATGGAACATTTACTGTATATCATAAGAGAAGATTTTACCGAATATACAATATAGAATATAGGCTCTAAATAAATGGACGGCTCTTATTACATATTTATTTTTTGGTCTGCTTTTTACAGGCCTCATTCCACATACGCAACTCTACAGTTAACTTGTTTGTACATCAAGTTTACACAATTTTTTTCCATCACAAAAACCTCTAGCAGCTTTGCCCGCTGTGGTTCAAGCTTTTGATAACTACGTAAGCTTAAATTTGTAAAATATTTTTGTAAATGACGGTAATAAAAGACCGTTATAGATGGTCAAAATAAAAGTCATTTATGCGGGTAAATAATGGATATGGCATAATTATCACTTAATAAAAATTTAATTAATTTTGTAAGCTGTGTATATATGTATTCTAAGAGGAAATGGGTCGAAACATAGTTCACCAATACGTAGTAGCAAAAATATTTGGTAAAATTAATATAAGTCATAAGCTTCCAACGCATGATAAATCTACATCTATGGGCTGCACCGAAACCATAAGAATCGATGCTGTAATCTAGTTGTTCATAGTTTTAATGTCAGAAACGATACGGAAAGTCAGATGACAATTCTTTGAGAGAGCAGCATAAGTATTGTTTAAATCTTTCATATTTTCAAACTTTATAAAAGTTTAAACAACGTTAGTTTAAATTAACGCCAGAAATCTTTAGAGATATCAGGTAAAATCCAAATTGTGTTTATTGAGACAGTTTTAGGATTTTGTTCCCTGTTTTTAATAAAAATTATACTTGAATTAGATTACCATACTGCGACGACATCCAATCATAAGATTCACCGAAACAAGGAATACATATTGAAAAAATCGCCCATTAAGTCATATATATAGGATATCGTCCTCTTTTCTTCAAACAGCGACAGCAAATTATTTTGTCCACAAATCTGCTAGAATGTCGCAGAATCCTAAGATAGTTTCGGGGACTAAACTCGAAGAGTATGTGGTGTGCCCCTACGACAGCGTCCATCGGCTGCTTCCAAGTCGCCTTGCAGTACACCTCATACGCTGTGCACGCAACTACCCTTCAGCACAGATAGTCCAATGTCCGTTTAACGTAACCCATGTCTACTCCGTGGCCGAGATGACGACGCACGTGGAAAGGTGTCCAAATCGCCCCATCCAGGGGTACTTAAAGGATTCGGTCAAGCTGCCGCCAGCGGAGGAGCCACTTTCTGTGTGGAGTCTGCTGAGGATTGGGATGCTGAGCCGCCAGCAGACACATACGATCCGTATGCCCGATGCGAGAGTGAGTTCGTCATCCGCAATCCCCAGGGAAAGGCGCCGGCCGAACGCCGTGAGTTTCGTGCCAGAGAACGGCGCCGTTTCATTGAAAACAACAAGTTCTAGAATCTAGGTGTTCCTTTTCCATATGCATATAAACATATATCATTTTTATAACATTAAATCAGAGCTAGGTTTTTGCAAATTCATCATTTTCTCTTACCAATAAAATATAAACTGTTATCATTTTAATATATCTTTCACATCATTCACACTTCTTATAGCTTGTACAATAAGCACCATTCATAAAAGATCAATAAACAGATTATTAAGTTATATCGTGTTTAAAATATAACCTCAATGCTTGCTAGGAGATTTTAAGATGGGTTCCATTTAAGAAATGAAACCCAATTATACCATCAATAAAAATAACTCTTAAAGAATTCATATACTTTAATCCCTTTACTGCGTTGCAAATTTCGAACTAAACTATTAATATCCTTATTTTGCAAAACTTGCCAAGATTTATATTAAAAATCTGTGTCCAATTTATCGCTATAAAGATATCTAGAAGCAAACAAAAAATATGTTACGCTTCCATCCATAAAAAAATTAAGTGTTTCAACCCTGCGGGCACAAGTTGACTGCTCAATTAGCCTAAACAACCGGCCACCGGCCAATCACCGAAAGGTGTGAAAAATCACATCGTTGCGAGATTAATTGAAAACGTATTTTGGATCCCTCAAGGGAACCCCTTCCCCGTGGCCCTTTCGGCCGCGGCATCGGAAATCCAAGTTTTGTGGCTGAGGATGGGGGCCGTCGTTAACTATGATTTGCGGGCCATGCAGGAAGGCAAAGCCTCGTTACTTTTCTGTTCCTGCTGCGTGAAGACCCCGTCGATAATGATTATTTCGCATGACGCTTTTCGCTTCAGTGCAGTGAAAACAAAAATGAAGTAATTTCCTAATTTAACTAAGTATTTGAACATAAAAACTGGATATTAAATAGGTAATAAGAATAAGGTGAAGATTACATGATGATTACATTTAATTGAAATTGAGTTCTGCCTTTTACAAGCTCCTTGTTTCAGATATTAAGACAAAATAAAATATAAATATATATAAATTTTAATAATAAAATACACATATTTTTCCCCCAGTGCACACTGCTTGTCCCGGCTTGTTGTTGTTCAATTTTATCGCCAAAACATGACGCGCAAATCAATTTTTATTATTTTATCGTCATCGACGCATGCACAAGGATGAATCTTGGCCAGAATCATGCGTTGCCGCGGATCCCGCGATTCTATCTATCTCATAACTAAGCCCGATCAGGAGGCAATCATCCGGCCCCAGCATCCGTGAGGACCCAGCATCCTAGCATCCAGAACAATAGGCCCGACGACTCCGACCGCAACAATGCGCCAAATCATTATCAGTAATTATGCATTGTTCGCGCTCTGACAATGCATCTCCGTCCTTGCGTCCTTGCCAGCCTGTTTGTTGCGCTTTTTCATTTACGAGTGCAGGCAGCGCTATTTTACTTTTTTGACTGCTCTTTTGATTGATTTCACTGATTGCACTTGGCCTTGAGCTTGGCCCTGTTCTATTAATAGGCGAGCTCATTGGTCTTCCCCCCGCGGTCTTCTCTCCACAAAACACCTGAGATGCGCTGGGAGCTGCATAATTTATGTGCTTTGAGCACACATTTTATGCAATTAAACACGCTGCTAATGCGATTTGCAGATACGTCAGTAAAACCACAGCCCAAGGGGAGGAATATGGGGGCCAAAATGTTGTCTTGTTTATCGAGTAATTTCCAAATTAACTGATAACGCACGCGAGGAGCTCCTTGTTTGGCTCATAAATCACTCAACTGTTGCTTCAGGGAGCCGAGGAAGCGGAGGAGATTGTAGGCCACAAAAAGAGGCTGGAATAAGTGGCAAATAGGTAAATAGAAAGCAGATCCACGGGTGGATGTTAAACATACACCGGTTGACTTTATTAAAGAACACTGGAATTATTAAATGTGATTTACTTTACTTAATGTAATTATATTCAATTTACAACCAAAACTACAAATGTCTTGGGTAAAAAATAAATATGTAATTTGCATTTCTTCAGCTATACTTATATTTATTTTTTATAATATTTCTATATTTTATTTCAGTGTCATCTTGACGTTGCGGACCAATAAATTAACCTGCTATTTTTGTGGTCATTAGGCCCGACTGCAGTTTGTACATTTGTAGACTTGGACCCATAAGCAGTGCCCGTCGGCTGCCTCCTCCGCCTTTCTCCCAGAAGAGAACCCAGCATCCTCCGTGCTGGCCACTATCTGCTGCAGGTTTTAATGAAGTCTAGCCCGAGGCTATATTTGTCTGGAGGAGACTTTGCTGCTAAGTGAAGTCTTCATGTGGAAATGGCATTATGAGTTATGTGTCTGTGGTTCAGCGGAGGATGGCTTAATATTCCCCCCGGCTTCCCCATGTCATTTCTCCCACAGTGCTACAGTTCAATTAACATAATTAATGTGCTTAGGGTCTCGTCTCAGGAACTCGACGTGGAACCCTCAATATATTTTTGATTTGGCAAACGTTTTGCTATAACTTAAATAAAGTTTCTGGCACCTCTTTAAAATAACCATTAACTGGGCTTTCCGAGAATTTTCTAACTTAAATGTAATTCTTTTGCAACCTGATTAAATTTATCTTTATTTTATTAATTTGGTATAACAAAGGTAGAGTCATTATACAGTTTTTGATGTCTTTGTTAAGATTTAGAAATTATCACAGTTTTACTGAAGTCTCAGTATTCTGTGCTGTATTTTATTATAATTATTAAATCACATATAAAATTTAATTTAATTTATAATAGTTTTCAAAAGTTCCTGTAATATGCTCTTAGTTTGTTTACAATTGAATAAAAAACATACTAGTTAGTAGACAAATAGCTTCAACCTTTTATCTTCATCTGGCTCGCACTCACCTCAGAGTTAGTAGAGTCTGTAACCTTTTTTTGTTTTTATCTTAACGCTCTTTTAAATACTCTTTTTATCAAGTGAAGAATTAGTTTAAGTTGAAATAAAATTGACATCTACGAGATTCTCGCAACTTTTCATCCCTTAAAAGCTTCTGGAAACACAATTTGCTACTGATAATAAACTCTTAACAATTTTACTCGGGACCACAGCTAATGCATGTTATAAAGTTCAACACTCAGCTTACTTTAGAAGATAAAGTATGCTTTACCAAGTCTGTGCCTGGCTGCTGGTGTCACTTGAGCATTTTAGTTTGGGCATATCAAATGGCGCTTAAAAACCTGGCCAAGAAATAAACGGCTTTGCTCGGGCCATTTGTCAGTTTTGGGTTTCATCTTTTTCTGTGGGGCCCATTGAGTGCACTCGAAAAACAATTTCAAATTGCACTCAAAGCTAAATGGGCGCCCAAAGAGGTGACGACGGGCGAGCGGACATGTGTGAAATATGATATGCTCATTAAGGCTGTGCTTGGGCATGCCCTCTGCCTCTGCCTCTGCTTCTGCCACGCCCCCCAGCTCGCCCGCCCAAGGCGCCACGCAAGTCAAGTGCATAAATAAACGACTGGCTGCCTCGCCCCGACGACACCCGGGCCTTAATGAGAAAGATGATGGTGAGGATGATGTGGCATACACCTGCAGCCCGTCTGCCTCTGTGATATATCATCCGGGTGCTGCTGCTGCTGCTACGCAGGCAAGGACACTTGACTGCTCTGTGTCGTCCTGTGTAGCGGCCACCCAGCCTTCACCCACTCATCCAATCTGCCCGAGCAGGTGCCATAATTGAGAAGTGGAAGAGAGGAGGGTAGAATACCCTGATGGTAATGTGAATGTTTGCAGTATAAATATTTTGAACTTTTTAAAATAATTTAACATAAATTAAAGCAAATTCGGTATATAAGAATATTTGGTTTACTTCTTCTGAAAAGCTAAAAACGATTTTGGTAAGTTTAGTAAATTTGATTAGCCTTATTTTATGAAATATCATAAGTGCTACCGAGTGTTAACAAGATAGATAGCTGCCACTCTGAGATACCCGGTTCCCGAAGCTTTCTGTATTAAATTTAAATATTAATGTATTTCTTCCAATCACTATTTGTAAAACTCATGTAGTTATAATACTTATAATAATAGTTAACAGTTTTACTTTTTTTTGAACTGTTTAAGTATTCTTATAATCTTATAATCTCATTCAATATTCTTTAATTATTTATTTATAAACACAACAGTTTATCTATCAAACATTAAGCCTACAAACCCAATAGGCTCTACTGGTTTATGCTAGCTTAATTTTTGTAAGTTGGCTTTTACAGTGCGTGGTCAATCGGCGTAATAAATCATTATAACGCCCACAAAACCCCAAACTCCGATCACCGATTAAGTCATCATCAGCCGTGGCCGCAGCAACTCAAGAGGCGAGGGGAATCTTTGGTGGAAACAATGCGTCGTCGATGAAGTCGTCGTCATAATTGGCGTGCCCAAAAGTTGCCTTGGGGTCAGGGTCGGGCTTGGACGTGGACGTGGACGCGGCTTGGGATCGGGTCCCCGGGTTCGGGTTCATTGGGGTCTGTTGACGCCGTCCAAGCGCCGTCGGGCAGCTTACTTAAAAACCAATAGAGATTTAATCTGTTTGACTCTGGCAATGAAGTCATTTAGAATGGAAATGTATTAAGCCAAGTGAAGATCTATGTGACAGGGTTTTATAGAGCATTAATCTGGAATAGAGAACATATTTACCTGGATAAAAATTCACAAGAAATTAAAATGAATTTGAATTTAGATTTCTTAAAATTAAATAACATTGTTTTCTTATTAAGTAACTGGGGAACTTCTTCGACAGTTGTAGCTTAGAAACTTTCATGCTTAATGTACAATACATTTTCAATTTTACTGAGCATCATGAATGTAACATTTTGGAGACCAAATATTCAAAATAAATAGTATTTATTTATTATAAATAATATTTTATACATTATTTATCTCATCTTAAGTTACGTATTATTGCAGTATTGATATTGTCTCTTGTTACTTAATATCGGTTCTTATTTAACTACAAGGGCATCCCTTCCCTCCTCCCATCACCTAATACGGTGATTTCCTTTTTCACTTACCAATCATTATGTTAGTCTGCCCGAAGACACCTGTTGAGCCCTCCAAGCCGTCGACCGTATTATTTACCTTCTCCGCAATTCCCCGTAATCATAATACTTACACCTTTCTCCCGCGCTCTTTTTCAACGATGGCTTCCGCTCTCCGGTGGAGGAAACAGAAATACTCGAATGCAAATCAATTGTGAATACAAATAGAAAATCTGCATGAAATCGGGACGGGAGAGGCGGTCGTGGAAGAAATGTAAACTCTATAATAAATAAAAGAAGCACCGTTAACAACAGCAACAATATACCCAAAGGGGGAGTTCGCTCCAAAATTGCAATTACATATACACAGTAAAAAAACTATATATATTTTAATAATAATAATAATAAGAATTAAGAAAGGTAGGCAGAAATTAAACTGTTTTTGTATTTAGATGCTATCGAAAATTAATAAATATTTAAAGAAGATATTAAGCATTTAAGATTGAAAGATGCTTAAAAATTTTTGAGAAAACTGTCATACAAAGACTTAGACTAGAATAGTATGTAAATATCTTAAACATCTAACTAAACATCGGTCAAAATTTAGAGTTTTAAAAATTAAGAGGTTATCTTTTTGCTATATTTTGCCTCTTATTTTAACATTTTTCTTCTACTTTTTAATACAAAATCAATACTAACTGGTAGCATACATAAAAATAAAATTATGTCTGGGATCTGATAGAAAGCTTTAGTCGATGTTATTTTCTCTGTAAATCAGTAGTTGACCTTCCAACTAGGAGCCTAGCGTTTGTCTTGGCCTGGCGTGAATTTATTGCTTAATCATGCGCCTTTTTAGCCGCACAGCTGAAATGTAAATAAAATGCAAATGCGGAGCGAGTCGCGGAGTGAAGTGGAGTGGCCGAGGTCCATCCAGGTCCATCCGGAGGCTTTGGGCTTTAGGTCTCAAACAAGGTGAGTGTGTTGTCCAGCTGGAATCGGTCCCATATTCTGCATATAGTTTCTGGGTAGGCGTCGCGTCGGTAGCGGCATAAAAAACGGAGAAAAGAAAGAAATTTGCGGCTGCAACGGTGTGCCGTTTGTTTTATTCGCGAGCCGCGTGTGGGCGACGGGTTCAACTAGTAAACGCTGCAATTAATATGAGGCACATGGAAAAGCACGGCTAGCATCAACATCAACAGCAGCAGCAGCAGCAGCGGCAGCATAGGCAGCAGCAGCAACAGCTTGCCCACCCACACGGCGGCAACACGCGACATCCAACATGCAACATGCTCGATTCGAACACGGCGAACTGTGGGCAAAAAATCGATATTTTTGGCATAAATTTTAATATAGAAAATAGAGGTTTAAAAAATTTGCACAAATGCCTCTAATATAATGGCTGAATTTTGGAAAAAGAGCTTAATATTTTTGTGATCAAATAATATTTAGTGTTAAGTTTCAGTTTCAACCTTGCGTCAACTTTTAAGTTTTATTCCACGGAACACACATCTACAAATGTTATTTGGGACATAAAAACACAGCAACATTTTGATCGATTGGAAAATACAACTTATATACTGAAAATATAGAGCTTTTAACTTTTTTGACACCTTGACTCATGGTACAATTATAAAACGTAGTCTCCTAGGTGTTTATTTTGACAGCTTGGGCTTATTTTTAGGAATATTTGATTTCATATATAAGCTTATTTATTTGAGCAAAGATCACACCTTTTTTCAAGCCTTTTTTAAGATGTTTTCAAATCTTTTCACTTTCTTAAAAAATATCTAAAATAAAAACACAATTAAAACAGATTTAATAAGTTTATTTTGGGCTCTGAAAGTTTAGTTAATCAAAAATACAACTTTGTTTCTTTTATATAAAACCAAAATTAAATATTTTAATTTGCCAAAATATTCCAGTTTTATGCCCATAGTACCCGGGTAGGCGCTACACCGGACTCAAAGCTTGGTGTCAGTCAGAAAACGAGTTCCCTCGCGCGCGGTCGACGCCACGCTTGTCGCCAGCAAGCAAAGCCAGCTGTTTAGTCCAGTCCAGTTCAACCCACTAAGTTTATGCTTTTGTATTAGTTGGCCTGCCCCACTAAAGCATAAAGAGGAGAAGGAAAAACAAAAGCCAGCCTCATTGCGCTCCATTAAACAGATGCCAAATACGTGTTGTGCGAATGGTGTAAAGGCATTATTTTGTCGAAATTTCGTTGGGCTTTGGCTAACGCAACACTGCATATTTGTATTGTTTTAAATCACGTGATTTATGCAAATTATCGAGGCAATTTGTAGCAACTACAAAATAAATTTGGAAATATATTTCCGCCGCTCAGTGAAGTGATTGTGTTTTGTGCTCTCGCAGTCGTTTGTAGAACGGTAGAAAGGTAAAGCAACAACAAACGATGTCGATGAATATAACTATTAAAACGAAGTTAAAGTTGCTCCCGGGCCGCATACAAATAGAGCTGTAAATAAATAAACAAACAAGCGCGTTCAGTTGGTAAGTTTCGATTGCCTTTTTTGGGCTTGGGGCTTTTTTTTTCTTTTTGTTGTTAAGGTCGGGCTTCTGGCCAGATGTGGAATAAATCATAATTAGAGGGGCTTACATTTCAAATTGGGTTGTAGACTGCAGTGTGGGAAACTCTGGGGAATTTTCTTATGTCTTGTGTTTGTGTTTATGTTTGTGTCACCATTTAGAGCTTCAAGAATTCTGGGCCAGCGCCTAAAGTGTTTGTTTAAGGCATTAGGAAGTTTAAAGCATCTTGGATATTATCTGTGTGAACTATTTACTCAAATTACTAGGGTCTTATTTTCTCTCTCTCTTCTTTTTTGATCTAAGATTTATCAGACGGCTTCGTAGCTTTTTTATAGAGCAGGTAAATTGTAACAAATTCTTGCTACTCACCGAGCTCTAAGCCGAAATCAAAACAAATTCGCTGAGGTGGTGTTAATTTTTTGTTACTTCCGTTAGATTCTTAGTTCAGAGTTCTTTGACTTCCAGCACTGTTTCATATTGTCTTGCGCAATCTGTCTGAGTTTTAAAAAGACTTATTTCTTGACAGTGGCCAATAAACCTGCCTACTTCATGGGCAGAGCTCTCAACGCCCATTACTCATACCAAATCGTCTGTCACTTGGCACCTTCTCTAAGCCGAATCTACGGTCAAGTTATCAACGCAGCTCCAAGTGTGCGTCTCGGAGAGCTGAAGCTGAAGCTAAAGCTAAAGCCTTATGCAACAGCTCAAATTAGCCATGCAATTTGTACTTAACTATTTACAGCGCACTCTGGACTCCGAGGACTGGACCCGAGTGTGCGGATAATAGCTACTCGAGCACTCTACAGAGGCGTTGCGTGCCTGTGAGGGCTGCGAATAATAAAATGCACCAGGATTTGACGCGGACAAGCAACAAGTTTATCACTAGACGAGCCCAGGCACTGGTCCAGATGCAACGCCCTAGTGTTGGGACAAAATCCCCATCAAAAGTATCGAAACTATCGGATAATTTTTTGGTTAGAAAATCATTCAAGAAAATTTAAAAATATTTACTCTACCAACAAATATTCATTAAACAAAAGCTGGGAATATGAAATGATATCTCGAAGGGTATCGTATTCCAAACGCCTTGGTCCTGCTCCTACACTTAGTTCTAGATCCAGCTTCAGCTCCTACACCAGCTCCATCTCCAGCTCATCTCGAGATGAAGCTTTGGGAATCGGACGCCAGACGACGCGTCGTCGGCGTCGAGTGGCAGGCGCAGATGGGTGCGGCAGATAAGGAACTGGGCTCCGGACAAAGAGCAGTGCAGCGGATATGCCGGCAACGGGTCCGATCCAATTTGCATGACAGTCACTTGAAGTGGGCTACTCTTGGCCCGAAACTGGCTAATGAAAGAGCAAAAAATACTGAGATGGGAAACGAAATGAAACAATTCTTTTGGCTAAAACTTAAGTTTCTAATACGAAAATATTTTAAAATTTTTATTGAAGAAAACTGTTATTCTATAAAACATGATTTTATTACAACTAATAGGATAATTATTACAATTAAGTGTAACGAGTTATACTAATGACTGGCAGCTGTTGCTTTTCAAACAACTTTAGAAATTATTGATGAGTATTGATAAATTGCTAAGACTTAAGGTTAGTTCAACTGAAACGTTACGTCTTACGTTATTTTTCAAAGGAAAAACATGATTTTTTTTACATTGTTTAGCTTACATTTTTTCTTACCCAAACCAAACTTTGTTTTTATTTCTCTCATCTTTTCTTTGACAGTAATGTCAATATCCTATACTCCCAAAATATCCATATTTGCAACATCAGGCCTTCGCAGGATTTTCCGCTTACACCACTGATCACAATCTTAAGCCAATTGTCGCCCATTTTAGGTAACTTTATGCAGCTGGGACTTTTATTTTTTTTGTTTTTATTTGGAAAACTTTAATCCCACGAGCTGGTCCGCGCTTTATGAGTGTCTCACGGAGTGGAATATTATCCGGAACCACTCACCCACACGGCAGAGGCCGCAGACGCAGCTGCTCCTCTTCCGTCCGGGCCTTTTAAATAATGGCTGAAAATTGTTGAGCGACATTAAAGAAGATGTCGGCTATAAATAGTCGTCGGCAGAAAGGCATTGAGTCAGGAAACAAATATCAGATGATTGTCAACTATTGTCTCTCAGTTTATTGATTGTTTGACTCGAGTGAGCTACCTTGTTGTACGCAATTAATTGGTTTGTGTTAAGCCTTAAATTTGTTGGGTTTCTTGTGACCCGTGATTGTGTAGATGACCATGGAAGATTCGATTTGAAAAGTTAACTACATTTGTCTATTTATTTGAAGCCTTACAAGGAGAATCAAATCATTGAAAGTGCAAATGAGCATATAATTTCCCTTGCAACTAAATTAAATTAAGTTCACAATTCATTGGCCAAGAAAGTGTTGCAGCTTACCCTGAGACTAAAGCAAAGATCCTTGCAATGGCAACGTGCCTTATCAACAATATCATTATGTTGTTAGCTCCCACAAACCTATTAGAAGAAAGCAACAGCAACAGCTCTCCAATTAGCATTATTAACGAATTTCACTATCCAGACGATAAACTGCTACACAAACTTCTGTCCAACAGGTGTATAAACAATGTCGGTCGCCCGCCTCCTCGTCCTGCCCCAAGGTCCTTGCTTTGATTTGCACAAAGTATTTGTAAGACACGGCAACAATGCCATTGCCTTTGCGCAAGTTTAATTAGCAATACAAACAGCCTGTCCTGTCACGGCAGGCGGCCGGGCCTTTGATTACTCCGCTCCCCGCTGCCATTTCACCGGAATCTCTGTTTTTCCGCTTAGTCGGGCAGGGGAAAATGGACGACAGGGAAAATACACTGACCGAGAAGTGCACAGGCTTCTTGGACTAAGTGATTAATTAAGGATATTTTCTTAAGGATTAGTAAAGAATGTTTTCGCAATGAAAGGCAATCTTATTTGATATCCTATTATCTAGGTAAACTTGAGGTTAGAGTTGTTTATAAGCAAATACATTTAGTTAAATAAAAGCGTATTTACTAAGCTAATTAAGACTTTGAATTTGACGACACCACAGAACCAATTGATTTCCCCCATAATATAATAGCACAAAAAAAACCTGCCAAATTATAAAAATTTCCCATTCATTTATAACTTAATTCATGGCAATTTAATAATTAAATTAATTAACTTTGGGCCAGTGTATTTAGAAGCCACCGGCGGCGTTTATATTTAATTAAAATGTTGCCCGGCAAACCTTTCAACTGTCAATAAAGAAATCGAAAAAGCAACATTTTCCTTTCGACAGACGCTGCGTATGCGCAATTTTGTTTTTTACCTACGGTCAGCAATAAAGGCGAATATCTTATTAGACAGCTGCTAATTGATTTTCCCCTCATCCTCTGGCAGTCTGTCCTCTTTGGTTACTTGAGACTTTAGACTTTGGCCTCCGCTGACCTTTTTCTATCTGCGTTCGCACGTGTCCGCAAAATTGATAAGCCATAAATATTCGTTATTCGTTGCAAAAGCAACAGTTTGGCCCCGTAACGTAAACATAAAAGGGATGCCAGGGCCACTGTTCGACGTAATTGAAACTCAAACAGATGGCCTAACAATGGGATCGAAAAGTTTTGTTACTTGCGGGACTGCTCGTTACGCTTCATTAATTTAGTTTTGTTTTCACAATAAATGTTCCTTATTCCCATTTCGATGCCAGCAAAAGAAAATTCAAAAAGGCTTATGCTAATGCCGTGAAGAATGTACACTTTAATTCACATCCCTCATAAATTGCCTACTTTTCTGTTTTCTTTGAGTAAATTGTCGGTATTTTAGAACAGCAATGAGACTATAAGACTAAGACTATTATAATTTATTCTAAAATGAATAAAAAGTAGATACAAACTTATTCTCATTTTTCCTAGAATTACTTCAAAATTCGTCACTTAACATTTGTTATTTATATATTTTTTAAAGATTTAAGTTTGCCAGAAATAAATCAATACATATAGGCAAAAAGTAAAACCATTTATAGCTTGAGTATATCGCTTACTTGTATTTTTAAATATGTGTTAAGTATTCCACAAATATTTATTTAAAACTTTATTCCAGAAACTTCACTTTTCAAATCTTACACAGACAAGAACTTTAATCTCCTTCACTTGATTGTGGTTTCATTTTAGAGAAAAGGCTTCTCGCAAACCGATTTTCTTGACCAAATCGGGTCAACTTAAGCTGTACATTCTTGAGGGTTTTATTTTATTTTCTTTGCGTGAACTCAGCATGCCCCAGCTAACCCTTTTAAGCACACAGACACTTCCGGGGGGATCGGGATGAGTCCCATTAAACACCTCCCGTACTTTGCTTGACTGACTGGCTGTCACGTTTTCTCTCCAGAACTTATGGCTCTGTCAGGCGAATGAAATGTATAGGAAAACGACATTGTTTAAACATGAACTAGGCACCCGTAAGTACATGAAGGTGATGGGACAGGGAAAAATGGAGTCTTTAAAAATGTATTAGGTGAACTTCCGTAGGAGGACCAAGCGGAATAGTGGCTAAATCTAAGATTTTTTAGTATAAAGTGGTGGGTTCTATAAAGACAGTTAGATTAATGCCTAAGTTTGTGAGATAAACTACTCTTAGTTGTCTTAATTTTTCGATAGATGAGATATGAATTCTTCAACTTATCTTTATTTTCAAAAAATATCTTAAAGCAATTCTCCTAATCAAATCTTAGGATGCTTGAGATAAACTTATTCGTGTAAACAGAAAATTCTACAATGTTTTTCCAGATTAAAATATTCATTAAAGAACCCTTTTCTTATACCCAAATAAAACAATATACCCTTTGAATTATAAAAGTGCCGGGTATAAAAAGGGAAAGGTAAAAAGAATGCTTGGACACAGAATTGGCAAAGAGAGACCCCTTCAATATCCGCGTTCATAGAGTTGATTTATTTTTGTAGTTGTTTCTATTAACTGCTGTGGCAGTTAGTGAACTCCCTACCAATGGCAGTGCCGACTTGTAGATTTTGGTCAAACTCGTGAGCCACGCTGAGTGCCAGGCACTTGCAGTTCATTTGCTTAAAAGTTGGCAGTCCCTGCCAGCCGTCCGTTGGATGTTTGGCAACAGCCAAACAATTACCCAACAACGGGCTGGAGAACCATTCTCCTCCCAAAAAGAGGAGAAGTGCAGCAAACGGTCGTGAACTGGGCTTGGGAGGTGGGAGGAGGGAGGAGGAGCACAAGGGCATGGTCTGGCACAGGGGCAGGTGCAGGGCAGGGGTTGGGACAGGGGCAGGGGCAGGGGCAGGAACAGGGACAGGGGCATGGGAATGGGCCATGGGCCTGGGCATTCTAGCGGAACTTTGTGTCGCATTATGCCGTGTTTCGGGTTGTCGGTGGATGTTGCCGCCGCTGCTGTTGTCGTCGTGGCTACATGTTGGCTACAATGTTTGGTTACAATTGTTTTTCAGCATTTTTTTTTTTTTTTGTGCTGCCTGCCAGCGACATGCACATGCATAGATAGATAGATACAATTGTATCTGCTGCTCTGCAGGCAGCGCTACATAGTGCGGTGTTCTCCACACACACTTACACACACACCACACACACTAATTATGTTTTGTTTCGCGGTTGGCTGCCGTTCCACCCCCTTTCACCCAACCAGCTCTCCCCCAAACCAAAAGCTTTTAATTATTCGTATGTCACATTTCAGTTTTGTTTTATCAATAAATACGCAAAATGGGAGCATTTCAAGTGCACAGGTTTTAGTTTCGAATAAAAGTCCAACGGGACAGATGTGTACAGGTGTGGGCAGAATAATGGTACTGAATCTGGATTTATAATAAAATAAATATAATATTTACTAGTATGCTAAGTGAAACAACTATACCAGTCTTGTCTGTTATCTATTAACTTTTTACTTTTCTGCCAATTTCTTTTTATTTAAAATTAAAGTAGGATTTCTTACAAAATTTTAATATTTAAATTAAAACATAATTACAAAGTTAAGAAAGGTATTTCGAAAAGAAGCCCTTAGGGTGCTACTGAACTCACCCTTCAGAAGGTGTCAATAATTTTGATACAACATTTCAAACAAATTTCAATTTTGATACCTTATAAAGCGTTTAAAAACACTAGTGATTTCTGGCATAAAATGCTATTAAATTTACACAGAATATAATATTCTTATATCTTTTCCAAAACCAATAATATATTTTTAGTGCTATTCATTTGAACTCGTCTGTCTTTGCCACTTGCTGCTGGAAATTGAATCATGGCTGACCAATAACCGAGTTCAGATTTGATGAATGAAGAGTTAATTAGAATCCTCTCACAAAGCAACACAGATTTACTTTGTTCAGCCAATAAATATCAAATAATTAAATTAATTTCCAGGAAAATATTCAAGAGAGGGATGGAGTGCTTGCTAAAGTAGTTTGTTTGCTCAATTAAGTTTACACTCAATAAGCTGGAGATAGTTTAGTTTAGTTTTAGTTCAGCTTGAGATACTTTTAATGAACAAGCCTCGCCTCTCATAACATTTTACGGAAAATCGTGTGCGAAGTAAACACCTTCCGAGGCCGCACAAGTACATGGTCATTTTCGGATCATAATCGGATTAATTACGTCTTATAACTAAAGTTATGCAGCAGTAGCCCATGAAATGCACGGTTAGATCATGCCGTAAATCCATCAAGGCGTACTTCGCCTGGGAAGTGACAGCCGCCGACGGTTGCACTCAATGCCAGGGGCAACATAAAACTGAATCGCCGCCCGGTTTGATGGCCCAAGTCGATCCAAAGGCTTTAGCCATCACTTTATGGATCACTCAAGCGGCCGAGGCGTTCAATTAAATGGAGACGAAGATGGTCCATAAAATGATGAATGAAAATGACATCAGCGGGAAAAGCTGGGAAAAAAGAGGGCAGAGATATGACGAGCTGTTTCCCAGTGGCCGCTGCTCTTTTTTCATTTTTTTTTTTGGGTTAATCAAATTTAGTGGTGTGGGAGTTGGGGGGAAACAAATAACGGTGGCCCATTAAGCACCTGTGTACTTACATATATGCGGTACACACACCTCTCAGATACGTTTCGTGAGTGTGGCAGATAGCAGATACCGGATACCACGGCAAAGAAGGCAAAGGCACGGCAGCCGACGATTTGGGCACGCATTTTACGTTAATTACATGTCGCTACAATGTCGGGCTTTTTGTAATTATTTTGACAGCCAAACCGTCGCTGGTGCTTTTGTTATTCCAGCTGTATCTTTTGCATTTCGGAAATCCGAAAGTTACAGTTACATTCGTCCGAGTGTCTTGTGTTATTTTGTTCTGCCTTTTTTAATGACGAGAATTTCTAAAAAATACCCCAACCCCGACTTCAATCCTGGCAGCCAGCAGTCAGTCAGTCATTCATTCAGTCTGTCAGCAGCATTTTGTTTAATGAGCTTTTTACGAGCCGTGCAATGAGTAGAATCCCCCCGAACAAGCATGGAAGATACAGAGATACAGATACAGCTACAGCCAGCCGAAGTCGCTGCGTTGGGTACTCACATCACATCACACATGACATCAACAGTTAGGGCGGAACATGGGTAACCAAGGCGATTGGAGGACTCGAAACTGGCTGCGAGGGTTGCCACAATCCATTTGGCGGTGACTCTTGAGCCTGGCTTTTGCTTGGTCTTTATTTTATTACAAAACTAGAAAGAGAGTTAGTTGTATTATTAATTTGTCTTATTTATATTTTTCGTGTTAAATCAAGTACATTCCATATTACATTGCTTTGGCAGTTAACACATCCTTTGGCAAGGCCCTCGCTAACCATCGTCTCGGATTACGCGATAATCAAACAATTGAATTGCTTTTTGAGGTTTGCTGAGAACTCAGTTGGCAGACAGTTAGTTGTTGGCTTGTTGACTGCGGTCTGATGGGAGCTGGAAGCCGTTCGAAGCTATAGCCAAACATCAAAGTCGTTGCCTTCCATCAAGTGCGAATGCAGCTCGAATGATGATAATGACGATGATGACGATGCCAGCTCTGTGTCTGCGGCTTTGGCGGCTTTGGAGGTTGTCCATGTTTGAGTGACTGCTTGGCTAACTCGCTGAGCATTGCACTCGCATATATATACATATATAGTATATATAGTTTCGCTCCAGTTTGAAGACGAACGCGTGCGCGTTACGCTGTAAGTCAAGCATATCGCCAGAGTTACAGAGTCACAGTCACAGTTATCGGCGCAGAGTCATATTCAGAGTCATGACTATAGCCGGCGCATAAATGCATAAAGAGCGCGACGAGTTGGTCGTATACTTGCCACCGATTTGCATACGCGGACTGACAAAAACTACTTCAATATCCGTTGATCGCAGCAAGCAATTGTATCTGCCAGATACATGTACGCTTTGTAGTTATGCACGCGACATTGGTACATGTGTATTTATGGATGCATGCCGGTATTTTAGCTGTATTTCAAATGCAGTGCAAGTCTATAAAAACGGCGATTGTCCTCATAGGGGAGGTCTCAAAGGATAATACTTGTAGAAGGAGATGTGGCTTGGTTTGTTTCAAAAAGACTCGTTCAAATCTCTCTATTTGCATTGAGCTTAAATTCCTTATCTCATTCCTGCTTTATCATTTCCCCTCTTTGAATGTGAAAGATGAAAAATCAATTTCGAATGCTTTGTAATAACTGCAGATGCAAAACCGAACACAGTCAAAGGAATAATGAAAGTTTAGAAATGAAAACCCATACCTCCCTCACAGGGTTCATAACCGCTTCATTGTGCATTTACACACTTGAAGAAAATGTTTTTTAATAAGAGCATAAGCTTTGCATAAAGAGTTTTTCATAAGAATTTAAAGAGTTAATGAAACCATTTTACATTCGTACAAATTAGCCATTAAAGTTTATTAACAAACTAAATTTATAAAATATATAGGAAATGTATAGTAAATATTCAAATTGAAATGCGAATATAGCTTTGAATATTTTTGCACTCTGTATATATTCATATATGCGTTGGCCAGCGGACAAGTCAAGGAGACCAGGAGCGTTGGAGGAGCAAATGGCTCTGGAGTCGACAGTTGCGGACCAGCGGCTGGTGCAATGTGTGGTCGTGCACATCACGTCTTCTGCAACCCCTAAAGCCACCCCCATGGCAACCCCCGCTCTTAGGCTGGCTTATATTTGCATAAAATGTGCAACGGCTTCTCTCTGGTTACATTTTCTACTTCCTTGGCTTTTATTTATATTTTATTATTATTTATTTATGCGTCGGCCTCGTTCGGTTTCCAGCTCCTCACCCTTTCGATTGCAAACCGGTGACCAAAGTCAAGTGCCTCGCCTCGAAGTTGGTGGCAAATTAATGAGCTTTTACCGTCCTTACCCCGGCATATGATTAAAACTTTTCTCTCAACCTTGCCATTCTGGATGCATGAAGCCGTTAGAAAAGTTCGCATCCGACACATTTCCATTTCCACAACGGAGATTTTTTTCTCCAGCACTTACAAAGCGCTTATTTCCATTCTCATCGGAAAGGAGGGGCCCGCCCTCATCTCAGTTTTGACCCAGTTATGGCCTGCCTGGGATCACGATTCACGGTTTTATTTTTTCCATTTTAATTATGGCTGCATTGGCTCTCTGCTTTGTGGTCATCATTTTGCTTGGGACTTCAACCAAGCCAAATAAATGGCCAGGGGGCTGGTTTATTCAAATTGCTATTGTTATGGCTTAAATAAAATATTTGAGGAGAGCTTTTCTGTGGCTTTGTTCCCGCTCCCGCTGTCTTTTCTTTTTTGGCCGGCGGATACGGTGATTTATGGAGATATGTAAATAGTGGTTAAGAATATACATATTTATATATCGCTCTTAAAGGATGTATTACAATTTTTAGGGTTGGGTTAGAGTTAATGGGTTAATTTTATGGGATACAATCTAACTTTATCTTGAATGAAAATATTTATTATTATTATTTTATGCTGCAGGTTGCAAAGTTAAGAGTTTGTCTTCTTAAGGAAAACTCTTACCTAAATAATTTTAAATATTTACAGAGATTGAGTTTGAATATTTCGTTTATATTTTGGCTTGTTTTTAGAGCACTATAAGTTATAATTATAGTTTGATTAATACCCCCAAATTTCCCAATTCTTCTAGTATTTTAATTACAATGTCATGACAATTCCACGGTTAGTAGAAAGTTCCAATCAAATGGCTTTTTAAACAGTTTAAGCAGAATAAAAAAAAACAGAGTAAAGAAAGTACTGACTGGCCGGGTCTGTGCTACAACAATGCCGCCAATAAAGCTGGCCCCAGTGTTTAATCAAGTGTGAAATCTTTAATCAAGGCGAGAGACCCGCTCGCATCTCCATCCATTCACCCGGCGATGTCCCGCTCACGACTGAGTGAATTCCCAGCTGCCGTCGGGCGAGACCTGAGACCTGAGACCCAAAATCGCAGCTCCAGTATCGAGATGCCGGAGCCCAATGCAACGCAGCTGTCTCGTGGCTTTTCAGTTAGCCTACCTGGCTTGACCTTTTTTCCACTGTTATTATTGGCCGGGATGTGTACCTTCTTCTGGAGCCCTCCCACGCTCGCCACACTCCTCCCCTTCCATCCCATCCCGCCGGGCCTGTCAATTAAGAAAGCCATGGTCTGGCCCAGGCCCAGACCCTGAACTGCACGACTGTTGCCAGTTGGCGATGAACGGAAAACGGAAAACGATTGCAAGTTGTTTAACTCGTATTTTCACTGGCCACTTTCGAGTGCGAAATTAAGTGAATTAGCTGTGAATGCAGTATTTAAATAATCGGCACAGAAAAGTAGGGGAACTGCATATATAGTTTTTAAATATTTACCATGGAATCAGTAAATAAGTTACCATAGATCAAATATTAAACGAAAAAGTTCTCATCATTTATTATTTACTGCACTTTCCTGTTAAATATCAGGAATATTCTATTAGACACATTGCAACCAATTATAATCCACTCTTCTGTTCGGTATTAGTTCTTAGGAACATATGGTAGGTTAAGCCCCGTACACAAGTCCAGTTAGTAAGCAAATTCCCCCTTTATCTTTACAGCTATGATACCGCAGTGAGGGCTTCGCAGAAGAGGAGGTAAGTGGAAACTTGAATGGGTTTTGCTTCAACCGCACAACACACACACACACACACATTCCCCCAGGGACGCATCGGTATCAGTCTTAATTTATATCAAATTTAATATGGTTGTTCGGAATCGAACGGGGCGTCAGCTGGAAACGGATGCCTTCGGGAGCAGCAACCCCGAGACCGGGCTGCCTACACATACCATACATATGCCGTGTGCTGAGGTTTCCCATTTCGATTTTCCCCCTGACCCTGGCCCCTCAGAGATATGCAGTGCTGATGGGCTGCTTCGGCTGCCACACACACACACAGCACACAGTGTTGCACACTTCTGGGGCCTTAAATCCTTGCGTCAACGCACGTAAACATGCCACAAAAAAATATTGAAATGGGCGCCAAAGGAGGGTATACCGCAAAACACACTTAAGTGATTTTATGGTGCCATTCAAATGTTTTCCAAATCAGCCGAACGTGAACATTCGATACTTGGGCTCTTCGCCTGGCTTCCATAAATTTTTGGCGAAAACGCCTTGAGGCATTATTCTGCTGCTGGGGCTCACGTAAGCAAGTGGAAAACGTTTACCGGCAACAAGTAGACACTAGAGTTTACCGCACAGAAGGTTTTCCGGGGCGGAAAACTGCCTGATTTCCTTATCGCTCAGCCCTGCCTGCCGCCTGTCGACGGCTCTCGATTTGCTTGAATCCTGAATGCCTGACTGCCTGGCTGCGCCTAAGTGAGCGATTGAGGTCCTTGCATTTCCTCCAAGCCACATTAAAGCACGTCCTGGCTCGATAAATTTTGCGGTTTTGCCAGAATTTGAGTGCTGGATTGGTGATTATAAGTTGAAAAACGAAATGCAAAGCAAAATGGAGATGAACTCAAGAGGTTTTGAGTCACAAGGATATCATAAAAATCTGTGAATCTTCTTAAAACCAAATCAAAGGTAAGTCACCAGCTTGTCTCTAATGTTTAAAGTCATCCATCTTTCAGCTTGCTTTGTCCCACTTTTGATAAGTACTTCCATCAGGAAAAACCCTTTCATTACCGCCAGCAGCAGATAATGTATTTCAAATTGTTTAGATTTCCTTGACTGCGTATACGCAATCTTCGGCCTGAAGTTTCCCTCCTTTTGGCGACAAAGTCTGTGGCAAATATTTACGCTCTCCCTTTAGCGTTAATGTGTAAATAATTGCATGTCACTTGCTGACTGAGCAAACACTCTGGCAAACGCCCAAATACCCACTTCATTTGTTTGCCCTTGCGATTTGGGTTTTTTATACCGCTTTGGCTTCGGATTCAGATTCGGATTTGTATTTGGATTTTAGCTGCCCTTTTTTTTGGAATGGGCGTTGAGGGCTCAACACCTCAACATAATTGGCTGGGGAGCAGCAGATGGCCTGATTAGGCTAATGCCAAGTACGCTTGTAATTACCAACCCAAGAACGAAAAAACCCCAAGGGTCAAATTAAAACAAAAAGTAAATATACCCAATATGGAACATGAAAGAACCGTGTTATTTTTTTTTTTGTTAATTATGTCACATCGTGTTATCAAAAATGAAACAGAAAATCAATGCGAAGCCCCGGGACAGCGGAGCAAATGGGAAAAAAAACATTGAAAAATTATTCGCTGACAGATACTCTGCGACAGCTTGTTGACAATTGCGTCTTAAATTATGCAATCCATTAAAAAAGAATAAACTGTGTGAATTAAAAATTCCCAGGACCACCACCAACGGTCCTTACCTCCGCAGAGATTTTATTAATTAAAACTTGGTTACGAGTTAAGAGCAGACAAGAAGCGACAGATGTTGGCCAGAAGGTGGTTGTGTGGTTACCTTTAGCTCCTGTACTGGACGTCTGGTGATGCATTGCACTAAATTAAACTTTAAGTTCTGAAAATATATGTTACCAATTAGGTAGAAAATTTAATATATAACTTTTACAGGGAAATTTTAGGAAATGTTACACTTAAAGTCAAAGGAAATAAAATTGTCAGATCACAAAATCAGAATTCTAAAGGTTCGTCTTCTGTTCACACATTTTATTTTAATCTTTAGAATTTCCAAGACCATTATATAGGTCTTATGCAATCATATACCCACCAGAGAGGTCTTTTATTATGTATTTATTTTTAAATATTTTATAACACAAATTCTTTAGCTCAATAGCCGATGGGTAGCATTGCGTTAGATTTGACTTCAATTCGCTTTGATTTGTTTGCTTGTTATAAATGTTATTACATAAAGAAGTGAAGCCAACAAATAAGACCCCCAACTTCTGTCAAGTTCAAGGCTTTTCTGGTGGCTCGGAGTTGGGCTCGGATGTGGGGTACATCTGTGGCCAGAATGGCGCGCCGTCAAGTCTGCATACCCGAGTTTGTCGCCGTACGTTACGTGTCTGTTGTTGGTTTTGCGCCTCATAAATCACAAAATAAATTTTGCGCGTGCAAAATGTATAAAACGGAAGCGGGACATTCGGCGGGCAGAGTGCAATAAAAACTTTTTGATTTTTGGATCTTTTTATTTGCTTGCGCGCGGGTGAGCAAACTGAATCGCTTCGAAGGTACAAAAAAGCGAGTGTGAGGGAGAGGCACAACGGAAACGGAAGTGCGTAATGCCATACGTGCTGGCTGAGCTGGCTGAGCTGACCGAGCTGTTCTGCGGTTTGTCCACGGCAAGGTGCAAGCCATTTTTATGATTAATTGCAGGAACGAAACCCGACATGAGTCAGGCAGCCAGAGAGAGGGGTCTGACCTGTGGTTCTTTTGTTGGCAAATGAAACAATAGCCACATTTACACTAAAAATAAAACCAAGCAGCCATAAAAATGTGATAAAGAAAAGGCTTTTTTTTCGCTAAGCTTTGGGTCATTTTCAGCGCCCGTTTTGGGGGAAAGTCGTAAATACCGATTACGACGCTTAGGCGCCACTTCAGCAATCTGCTTTTTCTACTCTCATATGCAGAACTTGGTACTCTTAAAGGTTTACGTATATTTTTTGTTGATTTATTAGGAATTTTATTATTGAATTTGCCGGAAATCCTTTTATGTCTTCATATTCTTAAAGCTTGTTGGGTATTATGATATAAGTTATAAGCTTGCAACAAAGTGAAAGATTTGTTTCCGACCCTACAAATTATATATATTCTTGATGAGAAATTGAAATTAATGCATTTTTCGGCTTAGTTATGATTGATTTTCATGCCAGAGTATATCAACCTCGACTTCCCATAGTTAGCTTTCCTTCTTGTTTACCTTTTTATATTGAAACTATTTTCAGAATTTAACAGGATTTATATTCATTGCAATATTTGTGACTTAATTAAAATAAATTAGAGCCCTGAAAACGCCCAGTTAATTGGGTATCTGGCCAAGGCTGACGTAAATGTTTTGGGGGAGGTCCCAGTCCCAAGTGGGGCTGGGCAAATGTGAAAGCAGCTGTTGGCCAAATGTGCGAAAATGACTGGCCAATTGCTGGCGAAAATGACTCGGCCAGACCACGACCATGGCTGGGCTGATTTGCATACGAGAGCTGAAGAGCTGGAGGCCTCTCTCGGCTGCAGTTCCTCAATCGTGCCTCAGTCTGGCTGCTAGTCTGTCAGTAAGTCAGCAAGTCAGCAAGTCACCGAGCCAGCCAGTCGGCAAGTCAATCTAGCCCGTCACCCAAGACATCAGCATGGAAGGCAGCCACTTGCAACGTTCTCTCGGGTTCTGCCTCTGCCCTGCAGCCGCATCTGCATCTGCATCCGCTGGCTACCGAGGGCAATTTGGCTGCGGAGTAACTGTACAAGATAATGCCGCCGCAGTTTCATTATGCAAATCGACGACCCTTCGGGTACTCCATCCCTGCATTTTGTCGGGCGGATTAACTGGACCAACTGCTCGGCTTAAAGCCATCTCAATTGGCTGACACGACTATCTGGAGCTTTAAGTACGCTACTCACCAGAGAGGGAGATGACGGACTGGCAGATGGGTTGATGTCAACGGAAAGTAGATTTAATATTGGCTCATTTTGAGGTAGCTTCTACCCAAAATCAGAGCCCCTTTTTTCGTTGCAGGGAAATTCGGGAAACTTTAGCTGACAGCAAAGGCAGCGGATGAAGTTTACTTTACAAAGGACTTTCTGCCGCAGGCGCCGTTCGAAAAAAAGTTTCCCTCATTACTTTCGAGGAAGCGTCCCTAAATAAAGAAATTAAGGAAAGAAAATATAAGAAAACGTCAGCATAAAAAAACTTAATATGTATGAGGGGCGAGCGTGATATTACGCAAAATTATAATTAAGCTGTAATAATAAACAGGCTGTATGAACTTTGGAAAATAATGTGGTGAATATATTAAAAAGGATATTATATATGCCATTTAAACCTGTTTTTATAATGGATTTATCTTGAGCTAAAAGATGTAATTTAAAGCATTTTCAACAGTTTCTTATTTTAAATCCAAGTTATCAAGTATTCTTCTAGATTATTTTCTAGTTTCTAGTATGAACTTTACTGGGTATTCGAGTGGCCCTTTCGTTTTGTCTGACCCTCCTCTTTGGGCTTTTTAATTATTCTCTGGCAGCGGGAAAAAGTTTCTCAAGTGTTTTCACTTCGTCCGCCCTCTGTTTTCCGGAGGGTTCCGGCAATTAACGCCACGTTTCGAGTGGCGGATGTTTTGTCCTGTTGCCGAGCTCTGGGTCGCGGCCTTGGCCCCGCCATGCTCACTTATTAATTTCGCCAATTTGGTGACGGAAGTGGCAGGCGTCGGAAACAAATGAAATTTCATATTTCTTTGCCGCCGCCGATTTGCGGAGACAGCCGCCTCTCCAGAGAAGCGTTCGCTTCAGCTTTTCCCACAGTTTCCCAGTCCCAGAGATACACACGCACCCACAGATGCCGAAACTGCCACCGCAGCACAGCATTTTCCACGGCGGCAGCCACTTCGGCGACTTTTCTTACCACAGTCAACAGTCCACACAGTCATCGTGGCCGCCAAAAAATATCAGCCACAGGAAGCCATCGGGACTGTGGCTGGAGTTGGAGCTGAAGCTGGAGCTGGAACGGGGAGCATTAACGAGTTGGGACAGCGCCAGTTGATGTCGTTTTTAGTGCTGCACAGTCTGCGGCAAATGCAAATTGACAAAGCAAAATGCTTTCCATTTGTTATTTCAACATTTCACTTCGGAGGATTGTCAATTAAATAATTGAAACAAGTTATTGGCCATTAAAACGGAATGGATTAAAATGGACTCAATGTGGCGAGAGCAAAAACATAATGCTGAATACTGCATTGGGATTATTTGAAAATTGAGCTGGGGAATGACTTTCCACCTGGCCAAATGCATCTACTGTAATCGTGTGTCCTCGCTCGAGGGTCGAGGTTTGACCCAATAAGCCAAGAACACGGTCTGGCCAAGTGGATGAGGCGGTCAGAAATCGTTCCTTTCTTCTGGGCGGAAATTGCCATGCTGCGGATAGACAGCTGGCAATTTATTGGATTGGATTTGGCCAAGTGCAAGTTGCAGGCATTAAATTAAAACGTGCCCGGCCGCAACAGAGTCGTGATGTGGCAGCTCTTAACCCGCTGACGCCCAGCTAGTTAACCCAAAACCAAAACCCCGGCCAGGCCCAGACTCAACACTATCCGTGAGATAAGAAAGACGAGAAAGGAGGCGAGGTTCTTTCGCTCCAGCCATGGCTTTCTTTGTCCACAAAATGGATTATTATGTTAATTACTGTCACGTCACTGCTCGTCACGCTGCTGGGGCTTTCCCCCACCCGGTCTGGCTCCCTTTCTCTGGGTTTCCGCGAATGCTTCCAAGCTGCATTTAGGCGCCATTCAGCTGCAAATTAGTGCACATACAAAATATGTGCCGGGAGCATTAAGAGCTCAGAAATGGGGGTGCACACCCCCTTTATTCACCTTTGTGAATAATATTTCCCTTGAAACATGAATGAAGGTGATGTGTGCTGGAATTTCTAATGAAAATTTAAGATTAAATTAATGAGATTAAGTCATGAAATTGCAGAAAATAAGGGGAAATTTATGATTTAAAGTATTCACAAAAATGTTGCCGAAATTTAACTAACTTTCTAGGTAAATGGTCTAAATATTATTTGTCTTTAAATATTTATTGTTGAAGATAATTAATTCTATTAAAGGTTAAACACCTCGAAAATTAGTAAGTTACCCATAAAAAACACTACTCGTGTTGTTCCTACATTTTAATTTTTGTGTTAACAGATTAAAGTCAAATGCCTCTGGGAATTTATAATTAGATTTGACTCGGAATAGTCTCAAAACTCGAATGTCGAAAATATCGCATAACATGGCCTGACCACTCGAGTATCTTGTATCTGGCCGTTAACACTCTGTTCGACATTATTAAATTAGAAGCATCCACAATGAGCAAAAGTAGAAGAAGAACAGCGGCTAGTCTTTTTTATATATTTTTTGGCGAACATTTCTAGCCCATGGCCAAGAGCCAAAAGCCGGTTTGGGCCCGTCGTGCACGAGGTCAAGTCTGACTGACGTGCGCACGTCTCCAGCGCCGAATAAGGCCCATCACAACAATAATAGACGTAATAATCATCATATGAAATAATATAGAAAAATTATGTTAATAGCCGGTCGTCGCTCGCCGGTCTCTGACCATAAAAGGCAGCCTGTCCAGAACGCAGAATTCAAATGAAAAATAAAAGAAACTTCTTGCGTAATCGCAGTGCATTCTGAGGTGCTGGGCAGTCCGCTTGGGATTTAATTAGCCCCTCGAGAGGGTACAGTAGGACCCCAAATCCAGAAAGAGCGACATTTTCTGGCGCTATGAAAAATTAAATAATATATATTTTAATACTGTCCTTAGGCCCGTCTGCTTGCCCGTCTCTGACCGCGAACATAGTTCACTTAATTTTCATGGCAGTCTGGGCCAGTGCAAATGACACTTGCTTTGATATATAATTAGAATTTATGAAAGTGTCAGGGAGGAAAAACTTTTCCGGACACCCGGCCAGAGCCGCCGCCCACTGACCAGCTTCGTCCGGCTGCTGTCCGCTGACAGCTGGCAGCGGTCCTCGACATGCAGAGAGAGAAAAGTCATAAGGATATAACAAGGATATATTAAGAAAATCTAAGCAAAGAGTGTCTCGTGAAGTAAAAGAAAATTTTAAGCCTGAATTAATTTAGAATTTAATTCAAAGAAGAAATAATTTAATCTATTATTTATGATATGAATACAATTACTTAATTTTTTTTCTCTCTGTGACTTCCTGTGGAGAAATAATCATTATGCAGACAAGGCATATGACAGCCGGCGGTCCAGCCAAGTGGCCAGAAGTGTCCCGAACTTTGGGTAACAGGGACAGATCTTGTGGGTGACAACGATAGCGGTTTCGGTGATGCCTTCTCTGGAAACGTAACTCAGCTAGCTGCAAAAAATAAGAAAATAAAACATTAAAAGTCAAAGTAACAGCGGGGGAAGTTGGGCGCAACTGCTTATGTAAACGGTTAACAAATTAAATTCGAATATAAAAAATATTGCAATATATATACAAAATATTGCCTTGTTCAATATTTTTGCTAATTGAAATTGCCAACGAAGATGGCTCTTTGGCAATCCTAAGCGGCTTACAGCGGCCAGCTGACAAATTGCTGCAAAATACATGGACCTTTCAGCCACCCACGGCTCTTTGTTCGTTTTAATGAAGCGCACGTAGCGACAACTGCAATAAAAGTAATAAAAGTCTTATAAAAAACTTTTATTTATTTATTTTGTTACCTTGTGTAGTACATACATATATATTTTTTGTAATTTTCGCCTTTTGCTGATGTGACTTGCGTGTTTTAATGACGTCGCTTGCGTGCCCAAGAAAGTGTTAAAAGTTTCCCTCTTCTGCCTTTGTTGCCACGATTTTGTACTTGGTTTAATAAGCGGAAACATTGGGACATTGGGGAAACCAATTATGACGCCACAATAAAAAGTTTTTGTTTCTTTATTATTGTTTACGAACACGCTTTACTTTTATTTTCATTGGTAATTATTGCGGACTGCTCAAGTCTCCAAGTCTTAACGAAGCCATCTGGTTTTTGGACTTCTCAGACCTAATGGGGCATAAACTGCGAAAGCCTTTCTAATGCACTCTGGGCTATGTGATTGCAACATTGTAGAAATGATGGCTCTACTCGAAACGAAATTAGTTTTTTCCTCCTATTCTAATTGCTAACCACGGCTTTGATTTTTTTATTGTGTAAACTTAAGAGCACTTGGATTGACTGCTCCCAATGAGATTTGAAGAACTCGTTTTATATTTACGGAGCGATTAAAGTAATAAAATGGTCTCGTACATTGTCGTCTATTAGTCATGAGTTCCACTCGGGAAAAAATCTAGTTTATGTGCTGGAAATTTATTAGAATATATTTGCCATTTTTAATAATAGAAACTTTGAATTATATAAGAATAAAAGTAGATTATTGGTGCATTTGAAGATGAAATGTGCATATAATTTCAAATTTAAGTTAACCAGATTTTGTAGGAATAATAGATTAAATCCGTAAACCGGTATATATATCTCCTAATTTAATATGTCCGATAAATAGAAACCCTATTTGATTTATCGCAATAATACAATAAAAGGAAAACAAATTAAAACAATTACACATTGCAGCTAGTTTTAAATGAGTTTTTTGTTGGATATTTATTGATATTTCTATATATGCTTACTGGGCCTTCTATATTTTTAATATGAACTTAAGAGCTATATTTGATCATTTCATAATTTTTTTTTTTTTTTTTCTATAATAAATACATTTAAAATATATATTATATTATAATATTTTACACTCATTCCTATATACTTATTCTTAGTTCAATACCATTAATGAACGATTGTAAAAACATATATTTTAAAGTTATGTTAATCCCTACATCAATGTTTTTTGTTAAAAGAAAAGTATATAAGCTATATATTTAATCGATACTGTAAGAACGATAAAGTAAAAAGATCTTCACTTCCTTTCATGTTTCGGGTTTTGCTTTTGATTTCTCAAAAAATGGAGGCTGGGATCCAACGCCTCCTAATATTGTCAGCTGGTGTACATTTAGACAACTATCAGTCGCCCTAATTGAGAGTACTCCAAAGTGTTCAAGTACTTAGCTAGTAACAGGCCGCAGACAAGGCGAACTTTTATTTAGCCATCTAAAACTACAGCTTTTGCTATGTGTTTCCCCACTTCCCCAGTGCCCGCAAAATCACGGAACGTACTTAGCGCAAATTGTGAAAGTTGGAAAAGTTGCTCTCAGCCCTGAAGAGCAAAGTCCCATCTTCCATCTCGCATTTCCCCATTTTCCAGCAATGGCAATGTCTCGGGCCGAGGGAAGGGAAGGGAAACCGCAGCGATGGGCCGAACTTGGCCCCTGGGTTCTTCTAACCCGGATTACCTCCTGATTGCCAGCGCACGCACTCGCCGATGCTGATGCCGATGCTGATGCTGATGCTGCCACACGCAGAGGCAGAGGCAGATAGAAGGAAACTTTAGAGTATCGCAGCACTAAACGAGTTTGGCTTACAGACAGACCTAGGTTTGCCGCAAAACAACGGCACAAGATACGTGAGAAACCAGTAACGGTAGTAGGTCTAGCTCCATTTTCAAAATATTAAGTTTCGCGGGGAATAAATAATTGCAGATTACTATGAAATATTGAAATAATTTAACAACTTAAAATTCATTTATTGAATTTTTATTTTGTTTATAAAAAATTGGTATTTTGTAGTTCGTATTATTAATTTTAATAATTTCTGATATTAAGATAGCTTAAAAAATTCGAATCTTGCATCTTGTTTAAAAATGAAGCAACATAAGTCAATGGCAGAAGGATCTTTACTTTATATAAACATCAAATAAAATCTCTATAAATTATAAATATTAATAAAAATAACTATAAGATCCATTAGAATATATATAACACCTTCCTCCAATTAACTTTCGCTCCAGTTTTTTTCTCATTGCTAATCGCTCTGTTCTAGTTTCTTTTACTTTTGCTTCAAAGCTGCTCGTTCTTACGTCTTAATCGCCAGCCTACGGGCTCTTCCTCTGCCCCCAACTGTAGGTAAAGTGTATCAAAATGGCATAATTATTACAGTGGCCGCCGTGCCTGGGAAAGCAGCTGGGAAAGCACGAAAACCGAGGGCAGTGGGTTAAGTTAGGTTAAGTTAAGCCTAAGTTCGCACACTGCGTACGTGGCGCCCCTGGCTGCTGGGGCATGGTAACGGTCGCAATTGCAGCTCCGATTTATATAGGTTGTGTACACTATATATATATATATACGTATTTATCTCATTTGGCGAACCGAGAGCAGCGGCAGTAGATCGCAAACCGGTTGCCGCTTCGTGGGTGTATTATTGTGTTATTATTACTGCCGCTCCGCTCCGACTTTTGTCTCTGCAACAGCGGTCCCGATTATGCAACACTTCGTGTCGCCGCTCCAAACCCGAAAAGTTGTGCAAGGCAAGCCAAGGCGGCTGTTGCCTCTTGTGTTTGTTGACTTTCAGCCGTTTTCAGTGGGTTTTCTCAGTACATTTGCGGCTTGTAATTGCGGGGCTGCCGGCTGGCAAGCCGAAAACCGCTCCAAAAAGCCTATCTGTCCATCTTACAAGCAAATGTGTGACATGTCGAGCAAATCGGCTAAGAACTTTGAGCGGAAGAACACTATCTTCCAAAGCAAATGTGGCATATAAGCGAAGTAAGCAGCTTCTTAAGAAGACTTTAGAATTAGCCGCAGGTCTGAAGTCTCTTCTACATCTGCTCCTCTCTGAGCTTTAAATTTTTGTTTATTTTTTTAAGAACAGATGTAAATGTAGGAAAAATCTGGAAACATCTAGCAATTGTGCACTATACATCTACATACAAGGAAAATATTAAAAAGAATGCTTGAATTTAGTTATAAATCGTTCTACAAGGGAAAGCAATATTCTGAACATAAATGGTAACAATATTATTTAACACTTAAACTAATTACACAGTTTTGTTTATAATAAATATATTTTTCGGACTATCTTAGTTTAAATGCAAAATAAAACACCAAAGTAAAGCATTTATTGGGCTAAATTACATTTAGTTCTTTTTGAAACAACATTTGATTACTTCGATGTTTATTTAAGTTAATAAAAGATTTAAAATAAAAATTTTAAGGAAAGGATCAAACAAGTCTATAATGTTCGTCTGTTCATGATTTACTCAGCTTAAAAACTATAGGACATAAATTATAAGCTCTCAGTTCAAGTCCAAATATTACTAACCAACTGAAGTCTCTTATTTTCAATACACTTTTCCAAGATATTTATAGTCTCATATTTGGCTAAATATTTGGAAAAAGGAAATGTGTCAAAATAGAACTGCACTTAGTTTATATTCAATTGAAGAATGTATTTTGTACATTTTAAATATTTTAACTTAATAGACCTAAAACCCAACTTATCGAAAATTGATGTTATTTAATATTTGAAGTTAAAGCTTTTAGATGTCTAGTTTTAAAGGTGAGACACCTGACAGCCGTATTTCATTTCTAAGGCCGTAAAAGGGAGCACTCAAAAGCTCGCACTCAGAGATATACTCACGCATCCGTTATAGACTTAAGAAATCCCTTGCTGTCAGCCATTAAATATAATCCCGGTGCCCCCTTGTCTTGGCCGATGCTCCACATAAGCGGAGTCCCACTTCCGCTTTCTTGACTCTACAGTTGACGGGGCAACCCTTTCCCTCTTTCCCTCGGCCCCCGTCCGGAGCCACCCATTCCGGCACCTGGTCCCAGCTGAGTGCCAGCCGGTTGCGACTAGTAGCCCCATTTCCTTTGGACTGCATTAGAAGTCAAGTGGTTGAGCAACAACCAGCAACAGCCAGCAGACGAAACCGTTGCTTCCATGGCTGCCAGTCTTGGTCTTGGCCTTAAAAAAAATATATATTTGTGTATATATAGC
Source organism: Drosophila watanabei (assembly GCA_008042575.1). Lineage (NCBI taxonomy): Eukaryota > Metazoa > Arthropoda > Insecta > Diptera > Drosophilidae > Drosophila > Drosophila watanabei. The sequence goes on from VNJS01016324.1 coordinate 100,357, forward strand.
CAACTTGTTGCGCAACGACGGCAGCCACAGAAGTCGCAGGGAGTGCGTACATTCAGGGCTTGAAGATATATGCGGCAATGTTTTGATATTATTTTTATTTTAGAAGAAGTTTATTTAAACAACATTGGACTTAACTATAAATAATTCATCAATTACGAAGGGAGTTCAGAAGAACAAATATACTATTTAATGTATGTACATTTAAATCAAGTTTGTAAAACAATTCCAGCTAGGGAATTTTTTGTAGTGCAGAAAGACGGATGACGCACATGGCAGGCAACCGATTTTTGAAAGAGAAATTGTTATCTGAGTGCAACGAGTTTTCTGTTTGCTGTGCTGGCTCTTATTCTTACTGTTTTCGTTGTCAGTTTGCCAATAAAAAGCCAGAAGGAAGCCGGCCTGGCAGCTGTTGGCCCGATTTGCCGGTTGTCTGTTGCACTTGTTTTGGCCAGATTGTTCCCGTTCTGCATTTTGCATCTGCCTCGGTTTTGGATTCGGGTTTGGTTTGGGTTCTGTTTGGATTCGTTCTACAGCTTTGGCTTTATTATTATTTTGGTTATGGGGTTTTGTTATATTCATATTTAAGCGCAAATATTTGGTTTAGTTTTGGTATGCTGACACATTTATCGTGGCTGATATACTTGAACTGTCACAAAAGTTGGATTTATGCAGCTTGCTGATACACAATAAATGTATGCAGCTTTTGTAAATAAATAAATATTTGTATAAAAACAATACATACTTTATTTACGATTCTATGAAAGGGCTATTAATACCTTAAAGCCATCTTTTGTTAAGCCGTTTCAGTTTCGGCCTAAAAGAAACAAAAAACGAAGGTGAATGAACTGACCGCAGCTCCACAAAAAAAAAAAAAATACATGTGTACAAATATGAGGCAAAGCAACAGCCTTTTTAGCAAGAGTGAAATTTTGGTAACAAGGTTCCCGGCGGCCACAGAACTGAAACAGAGCTCAGACGAAAAAGGTTACCGAATTCCTTAAGACGAAGTACTGATACCCTAAAATTAATTAGGTAGGTTGCTGTATTGCTGATTTGAAAAATATTACCTCATTCGTAAAGATTTCAATATCGCATTAAAAATAATTAAATGTGCAATTTTATCATAAAACATATTTGTAAAAGCTTCTTATAGAAATACAGTTCACTGATGCGCAACTTAATCTCCAATTATTACATTTATTTGTAAATTTTTCTATTGTTGGAAATGTATAGTATTTTTTCTGCTTCAATTAATAAACTTTTTATTGCTGCTGGTTTGCCAAATATTCAGTTAACACACTCGCCAATAATCTGTTGTGAAAAAATAACCAAAAAATTAACCGATTATAAATTGTTATAATAATATTTGTTATAGCTTGCCAGCATGGTTGCTTTGCTTTGCGGTTTGCTTTTAATTATTGTTTCTGGCTGACGCAGAAATATGCAAAACCAAAATATTCCTATCCTCTTTTTGCTCGGCAATCTCTTTGCAAAACTTTTTAATTACATAGTTTCGTTTGCGACGGGCTGGGGCGGAAACAGGGCGTGGCCGGGAGTTATTGCCGCGGAGTTGTGCAGGGGATTACCCCAGCTAAAAAAGTTTCAGAACATGTGGAAATATTTGCGGCGTCTGGCAAAAGGTTAAAGCTTTTCACCGCCGAAATTCCTTTCACTCATCCTTTTGAAATACGAACGAATTTCTTCTTAATTAAAACAATGCCAAAGAGAAACAATAGTATTCGCATAACATATATCATCTTGCAGCATCTCGCATTTCCCGGTAAAAAGCCTAATAAGCTCAGCCTCAGAAGCGTAAAAAAATATAAAAACAAAACACACAGAGCAACACTTGCTGCGATGTTTATTTTACCTCCAGAACGTGCCAAATGAAAATAAAACCCGAGCGCAGCAAATTTAATAAATATGAAATGAGTTTGTCATACACACGCACACGCCCTGCCACACACACTCACTTTTGCCTTTTGCGAAACGAAACCGAACCCTTGCCCCAATTACACGGATGCCGGGGATTCCACTTCGGGCCTGCATGCCTTCGATAACGTGCCGGAGCCGCAGCGGCAAATACCTTTAAGCCAGCTCCCAAAAACACTGGCGGGAGGGCGGGACGGGGGCTCCAGGACCTTAGCAAATAAACACGCACTTACGGGCTCAGAGGACTTTCGTAGGGCCACCGCTAGCCGCACACAGACACGGGCCTGGCCATGAATAACGCGTGACAAAATAAATGACACTAACACAGGATATAGAGGGGATCACAAGTCAGAGAAGGCTCTGGGAGGACCGGCCTGTCGTATCCTTAGGGCATCCGGCGAATGCCAAACAAATCGATGCCTGGAGAGGGCAGAAATGTGTGATTATAAGCGCATAAAGCTACTGCCCAAGTCCTTGGCCTGTCGAGTCGAATTCCGTTCTTAGTTTTCGGCTGCCTGCCAGCGGAACTTGTTGAATAAATAGGGAAATGAAGGGCAGACTGTCACACAATCTGCTGATTGCTACACAGGAATTCCTGTTTTTCCTCCTCTCCTTGTGCCCCCCAGGAGCAGTTCTAAGTGGAGCTTGTCAGAATGTCTTGTTAATAGGTCTCGGGCAGTCCTGCACGGCACACCGTAAAATGTCCTTCTAGCTTCGTAATGACTCGGACGAGTCCGAGTGCCGTAATTGGCTGAAGATTAAGTTTCCTTTAAGGTAAAAATTATGTTATGCTTTGAAGGCAACTTTGTATTTTTATTTATTTTTTTTTAAAAAGGATTTTAATTCTGTTTTTGTTCCGGCAACTTCTAGTCAAGCTGATATATATAGCTTCAATGTATATTGAAATTTAAGTTTTCCAAACTAATTTCTAGCAATGCAAATATGTACATCCCATAAATTACTCAAATATTCTTTAGTTTGGGCCTAGTTCCCACAGCCCAGTAAGAAAAAGATTGCCAAACACTAGACATAACACTGGAATCTGTACCATGGGAATGGCAGGGGAACAAGTTATGTGAACAAAGGTAGCCACTGTTTGCCATCTAAATTCGCACGGCAGCCAGCAAAATGATTGCACATATTTACAAGAGTGGCGGAGTACTTTTTCCCAACCTGTGTCTGTGCATAGCCTAATGAGAAACATTCGTTTTATGTCTCTGCCACAGGAGAAGAAGAAACATACATATTTGCTTATACTATTTGCCTTCAGGAATTGCTTTGTTTGCTAGAAACTATTTCTGCCATAAAATACTTTTCTTTTGAACGTCTGGCAAAGTTTTTCCCCATAAACTTGTCTTACTTGACTTTAGTTTGGACAGTTTATTCTCTTGTTTGCCTTAAATTTCTACAAGGCTCGGTAAGTGGCACAGAGATCCTTTTCCAAATCTTGTACTCTGTTCTGGAGTCTTCCTGGGGAAAAGAATGACCTTGCCATTGATGCAGTGAATGCATCAATGCAACAACCTCGCTTTGCTTCGTCTGTGTTAACCCTCAAAAGGCCGCAGGCTGGCATTGTCCTTGCTGACTTGTCTTTTGTTTCTTCTCGTGGGAGAGCGGGAAAAATCTAGTCATGGAAGGTCAAAGTGTCTGCTGAACACGTGGAAAATACTTCAAATACCTTAAGAACAAGATTTTGACACTACAAATTTTTTATGAAAATTTAAATAGTCTTAAATTATGAACCATTAAACAAAAAAATATATGAAAAACGTTGGTTTTCATATAAATCAATATAATAAAGTTACGTTACTCCGATATTCTCTTTTATATATCATATAATTTTTCGATATATATCAGAATTTTCCCCCCGATTTACATCTCTAAATCAAACCGAGCTCAAGGGAAAGAAAGGAAACAAGGAAAAGTGTTGCACAATAAAATGGTCCCTTGTTCGATGGCCCTGTTGCTGCCTCAGCCTCGCTTTCTTCTCAATATTTATCACTGCCTCTTCCTCGTTCCCTTGCCTCGGGTTTTCAATTGCATTTGCATCTCAATTGCGTTGCCAGAGAAACTTGGCCCACAAGACGCATCAACAAAAGACACGAAACTTTGGCCAAGTCCTCGAGTCTCTCGGAAGGTAAAACTTGAGAGCGAAACTGTTCTGGTCAGGTCCTGGCCAACGCCTCAACCCAACCAAAGTACTAGAAGCTTACAAATGTTGTGCAATCTGTCAGTTGCAAAGCGGCAAAGGATTGTTTGATAGAGGAGCAGAGGAATGCATCCGATTGGCTTGAGGCCTGCATAAGTCCTTGGTAAGATATATCCAATTTCGAATATGACATTATTGCCATTCATTGGCTGCCTTGCCTATGTTTGCTCTTGTTTTCGAAGATATGCCCCAAGGGTGTGGCAATGTAAATCAGATTAAGGTTTTCCCGCTTTATTATTTTGAGCTTGTAATGGGGATTTTGACAATCCTTTGGAAGCCTGCAGACATTTGAGCTGAATTCGTGACTTGCATTGTTTTGAGTTTCATAAAATGCCGGGGAACACTTAGCAAATGAAAAGCATTATAAAAAGGGTTGGAAAAAAATTGATATATTTTTTTTATAAGTTGATTTTTAACTGATAATCTATTTCATCTCTAAAGCCAGCTTTATTAGTTTAGTTTGCAATGGTAACTCGATGCTATCTATATTATTTTATTTAATGCCATATTTTTCGATTTTTTCAATTTCATAATTTCAATATTTTTTTATATTGTTGGTTTTTCAATTTTACCATCTCGATTTACGTCCATAGAGTATTTATAAAAAAAAATATAACGTTGAATATATTGACAAACAGAAAAGCATTGAAAAAATAAATTAAATTAATAACCCAAATAGCCTGAGAATGTTTGTATGCCAGTTTATATTGCATTTACACAAAGGGCTCAGCATAATTTGCCTGACTGGATTTTCGAAAGGACGAGGAATGGGAGGAATGGTGTTTGGACGTGATCCTGCGGCGCAAGCAAGCCAACTGTCACCACAATGTTGGGGGGTACAAATAACAACAAAGCCCCGACCAGACTAACATCACTTTTATGATTTATGGCGAAAGTGTTTCTGTGTGTGGCTTTGGCTTGCTGGCATCTTGGCTGAAGGGGGGTTGCGCTTCCTGGCCAATCACAAACATAACATAACTAATCCTCGTGCAAAGTCCCGGGCTGTGAGTCAATCCGGTTTAGCAATTGAGGTCTAGAGAAGCTTGTCAGGAAATAAGCATTGCTGCAAGTGGTGCCAAGGATGTGTACGGGAAACATTTTCGATTAAACATTTTCGATTAAACATTTTCAAACCATTTAAATGCAGCCGACCTTGACGCATCACGGCCTTAAGTCTTTTATAATCAACATTTTCATTACACATTTTTTGTTCATCCCGCAGCGACGGGCTTGACACATTTGTACTCATTCATTTTTATTAAATTTATGTAAATTCTCCCTCCTCTGCTTGCAGCACTCTCTCCCTGGGCGAGGACTAACCGAAAGTAAATTGAAACTGTAAGTAGCCGAAAGCGTTTTGCACATTTTCCGATTAATGCGATGAAAACTGTAAATTATGCTGTCAGCGTCAGAGTCCGGAAATGGGGCTGGGTGGCCACGGGCGCTCAGGTCAGAGTTCAGCCACGTACAGCGATTTTTGCCACTTGGCCAGCGGGGCGTATGATTGATATTCGAATTGGTTGGCGCTGCGGTTTGGTTTTCCCTTAAATTAATGCGCAGCCAAGGTGTTAAATTGCCCGTAACCGCTCCCTAAGGTTGCGAGGGCCCCAAATCCCAACTCGGAGGATGTCAATATCCCTGCAGTGTGATTTTGCAAGGCTCTGGAGCAAGCCCTGACATGGTTCAAAGAGATAATTAATTTATGGAGCCTCTGGACTGTCCTTTGCCCCGTCTTTTATTGTCAATGACTAGGATTTAGACTGCACTGGGTACAATAGGACAAATGGAATGTAAACAATAGAAATCTGGACAATCAGAGTGACTTTAATGGGACTTACATTTCTGAAGAAGGGTTTTCTAATGCAAGGAGTACCAGGCATGTGTTGAACAAAAGCTTAGTCTAGAGATCTTCCAGAAAAAGCCAGAAAAAATTGCTTAATTTTGTTAGTTAATTTCTACCTCGCTTGCTGGAAATACATTTCAATTTGTAACAATTTACAAGACCTCATTGCTTATACAATTATCACTTTACATCAAATTAGACATTCTTTACATATCCTTCGCAAAGGTTGCAATATTCCTAATGCTCTATTCAATTACTTAAAATTAGATACATCATCCGAGCCACTCAAGAAATGCGTAATTAACTTTAGACAAGCAGCTAAGAGCTTTTCAATCTCCCCAAGCAATGCTGCACTTGATATTCAGAAAATGCAATTTACTGGCTACGCTTTGCGTTCATCGCTGGAAAGTTACCACTCATACGCCCCGTGGTACATATGCGAGTTCGCAAAACGGGATAATTCACTTATGCAGCTGAGTGGCAGAATGATTCGTTTTGGGTATCGGTCCTTTAACCTTGCCACGTGGCGCATGGATTCCTATTTGGCTGCCAAACGGAGGGGAGAAAGATGTGCAAACTGTCAGAATTATGCAAGCGGAGAACGTTCTATTTTCGATTCTGAAATGTAGCATGTGACTAAAATTGAATTAATGCGCAGGAAACGTTTCAATCCAAAGTTTATGCGCCACGTGCTGCATGGTGTTGCTTCCCGCTGCTTTAATTGTAAAGGTTTAAATTTTTTATGGGGTTCCAGAGCAAAGAGAACGCGCCACACCCATCGCGTTTATTTAGGATGAGGTTGACTAGGCGTCGAAGGACGAGGCAACTCACTAGCTGCCTGGTGGCCCGAGACCGTGTACATCCGTTCCGGCAAACGTGGGTAATAAATTTTTAAATCTGCTTACAGCTAAAGAAAAAGGCGGTAGAAAAATCTTTAAGTTCTAGTGACCTGCTAAGTGGGAGGGATGGTTTTAGGGATGGGAACACCATTATGTTATTATTTCTTTAGGAACAGTAAAAGGAACTAAAACACGTTATTCCCTTTAAAACATTTTAATGGGGTGTTTGAGAACTTGTGTTGTTTTATCCCTTACGAAGTAGCTGCTAGTCGGGAGCCTTTGTCGCCCACTCGAACTTGTTGAATCCACTTCCCGGGCCTGGCTGAGAGTGTAAAAACAGCCGAGGCATTCGCATTTACGGCCCAGTGTCCCAGCTGAAGGTAAAACGTGCGAAGGACACTCGAGCCGAGGCGGTGGCAAGGAGGTTCGGGGGTGTGGCATGGAAGCCATGACAAAATGTAGCAGATTGGCCGCAGACTCCACAGCCAAGGCAAGGCACAAGGCTAAGCCCCGGGCAAAGCTCGTGGAGGAACACAGGGCCAGCTCGCAGCGCTGCATATTTAATCCTGTTGATTTTTATTCGTTTCCGTGTTGGTTTCCTGCCACTGCTCGACTATTTTCTACAGCTCTTTATCTGTGTCTCATGATTTTGCATGCTGCTGCTGGCCAAGTGTCAGGGCCAACTTTCCACGTGTCCATGAAGGTCGCCGCCGGACACTACAGATGGCTGGCTGCCAAACCCAACCCCTCCCCCAAAAGGGATCTAGTTTCGTAGCCAGTTTTCAGATGACAGTCTTAATATGCAGACACGTGTCACGTTTTCATGGTCTGTGAAATGCCATCTTTATTTGGATGCTCTTTGCGTGCAAGGAAAGCTGTAGAATATATACGTAACGTAAGATATACAATAACATTAGTTTATTGATCTAAAAACTCACAATAAATGGCATCCCCGGATAACCAAACCAATCTCCACAGACATAATATTGAATATAAGATAAACAATCCTAATTTTCTTCAAATGCGGGCACTATGACTAATTCGATAGCTTCAAACAAAGCCCGAAATTGAAGCTCTTGCTCATTATGAACCACATTCCCCCAACTAACAGCGGAAGAGGTATCTGAGCCAGGTAAGCCCCAGTGGGTCAGACACGTCGCCAATTAAAGCGCGTGCCTTCAATCAATCAATCAGTTATTGGTGGCACGCTCGAGTTTGACAGATTCACTTGCCACCCGGGGCGCGGTATGAAAGTTGCCTGCATGCCGTAAGTGGTCCAAAGCAATAGCAGTTGGCTCTAATGAGGGTGCTTACGTAATTGGACTGACAAAATATTGCATACCCTGGGTGAGAGTGAATCATTATTTCAGGCAAGAGTACGCAACAAAGTGAGAGGGACAATTTGAATGCAAAATTAAATAGTAAATTTGCATGTTTGCATTTGAAATTATCTTTACAAAACTAAGATGCAAAAATGAATTAAACTCAAAAGAGCAGTTGCTTGTGTGAAAAATTAGAATGCATAATAAATAGTTTGGCATTAGGCATTTAATTCATAATAATGTATTTATTTATACCACGCTTACCGGTTACTCTTAGCCTTAATAATCCCTAGTGGCTAAGTTGCCTGAAAAACAGGACATGCTCAGAGGTATTGGTCATTCTTGAGTTCAACTTGAAGCTTCGTCAAAAGTGCAGGGAACCAATGTCATTATCCTCTACTTGGACTGCCTCATCATCCTCATCATCATGTTAATCAAAATGCCATTGCTAGTTTGGCTGTGGATGCTTGCAGGAAAAAGAAATTAGCTTCGAAATTGTTAAAACATTTTGCGGTTCGCCACACAGACCCTGGCAATGGCACCGCAAAATCAAATCGGCTTATAAACACGCCTAAGAATTCCCTTTCATGTCGACGCTTCTTCGTGCTTTTTCTTTCATTAGTCTGTACTTGATTTCATTTATTTTGCTTTCTTGTTTGCTGCCATGCTCACTCACTGGAATTCTAAAGTTACTTGACCGCAACAAAGCGTTAAAATTGTGCCGAGTTGTTTTCACCACTTATTTATATCAAATTTGTTCTTAATCAGCTGAAAGCGTAGCCAACTCTGCGTTGGACGGTCCATGACCAGCGTTTTTTATATATTTGAGACTTAATGGAGTCTGCAGAACCATTTTTCAAAGCTATTTGGAGAATTTTAAGGCGCATTGAAAGTAACTTTATGAAAGGATTTGATGGAAATAAGATATTAAATGAATGACTTGGAATAACTTTAAGTTGGGAATAATATTCAAAGTATATATTTTTTATTCAACTTTGAATATATATTTGCATGAAAGCAAAATGTATTACGCTTATAAATATTTGGAAAGAGTCATCCTTATAGTATTATAAATATTCCTTCAGAGCAAGCAATGGTCATTTACCTGCAAATATATATTCTCCTCCTTTCTCTGCCTGATTACAATTGAATTGCCCTAGAGAAATGGTCTAATCAATGTTTGCTCAGCACAAAAAGCTCAATTGCTTCAAGTTGTGTGCGCATTATCCTCGCTGCACAAAAGGATATCGAGCATCCGAAGCATATTGTTGAGCCAGGCGGCAAGGAAAAACATTCAACAAGCGCTACAATAACGTGAGGAGGAAAAACCAGATCCCGGCCGCACCGCAGGATACGTGCGTGGCATTCCACTCGAGGCGCTGTCCACCTGCTGCCAGGATGCGGCATTACGTGCCACTCTGCCCCAATTGTCCTCACTCACTCTCCTTATCGGACGCTCCTAATCCTTTCACGCCACAAGGTAGACTACACCAAATTAAAGAATGCTCAGAAGACCGGAAAGGCGGTTAGGAAAGAATGGATTGGTGGTGAGGGAAACTAGGTCAAGTGGTCACGGCCTGTCCCATTCGGATGTCCCTATAGGCTGCCTGAAAAATAGAAAGCACTGAGCTTTCATGAAGCAATTAAGCCCGGTTAATAAAATCAACCTTTTGCTGACGGCAAAACAAAAAGCACGAAGAGCCTGAGCCAGATGGCAAACCGTTCCTGGCAATTAGCCTTGAGTGTGTTGCATAATGTATTTGTCCAATGAACTGCCAAGGGGACTAATAGGCATAGTCAATGAGCAGGCAGGAGCTGCCAGCTCACTATAAAAAGATAAATACACTATGCTACAAATACAGAAATAAGTAAAAAGATACAATGAAGATGTTACGGATAATAATACAACAGATACATTGAAGATATAAGAGATATAAGGATGGTTTTTGTAAGATCTCATAGTGTTATAAGATGCTTAAAGAGAACACATCAAAATGTTTACTTTTAAAATAAAATATTTAAAAAATAAAAACAACTTTTGTAGCTCTTTTTCTTTCTGGATTTTTAAATACAAATTTTCAAGCGAGCATGCTTAGCAGACAGTCTGAAAAATTCTAGTATAACATTCTAGTATAACTATTCTAGTTATAACATTACAAGATACTTGGTAAGCCGTTCTCCGAATTGTTTGTCTTATTTCATGGATCATAATAGTTTTTTTTCTGCCATAGTTCATCTATTTTGTTAGCTTAAAGCGTTGTTTGTTTTCTTAGCCCAGAAGCTTAGTGTTTGGATTCCGGTCTCTGCGCCTAATTGAGAATGAATATTTTATTGTTGAACCATAACAAAACAGTGGCCCGAGAGAAACGAGAGAGAGATGTTTACGTGAGGCAACTGCCAAGCGGCATCAGGAGCATCAGTGCGAGTTTAATGGCACCGGAGTCGGGGGAATCCCCATTCGACAAAGGAAAGTGATAGCCTAGACCCACAAAGTGCACGGACATCAAAAGTCAATCAATGTAATGTCAAAGCAACATGGATGCTGTCTGCCCAGCAAGGAGTCACAGTGGCAGGGAAATAGTAGCCTTGAGGAGGGAGCGCCATGGGGGTGGTGCACAGCTTGACAAGAATATATTGCACTCGCCGCCCAGCTGGATAGCTTCACCTGGCCACGCCAAGCGCTGAAGATGGATGCAGCGTTACGGCTTTAAGCTAACTCTTGGCCCTGCCCAGAGCCCTTCGGGCAGACAAATGTATGTACGTGATTACATACGGCGAATCTGGCTCCCATTTTTAACACAAAAGCCACCAAAACAATCTAGAAAAAGAGAACGAAAAAACCTGGGAGCAAACATTAAAGTGCACTCGAGGGTACAAGGACTAACTGGTAGGACTCGCAAGGTAGTTAAAGATTTCTAATTAACTCGTAAGTCTATCGAGGCATTACATTTTCCGTTTAATGGGCTCTTAAAAACTGTTTATAATCTTCTTATCTGCTGCCTGCAGTCCAGCATATGGCCTATAATTAGTTTGAGATTAAGTGGGAGTAATATTTAGAGCCCATTAAATTATTTGCTTAGTAGAGAAAATTTAGAGCTTATGTAATAACCTATCATTTATTACTTAGCTCCTAATAGGTATACCCTCTGGTTAAGCCATTGGATGTCCCTCCTCCTGGTCGTTATTAAAATTTAATTAAAACGCCATCAAAGGGGATAAGCAGCAGCTTGTTGATATTGCGATACTAAAGAGTTAGGCGCCATTCTGTAGTGGGTAAGTGGACTTGCCAGTAAAATCGACTACCGGCTCTCTCGGGGCAAACTATCCGGTAATGCTGGGGGGTAGCCCGGAGGGAATAACTACCGTGGCAGCTGTGATTACCAAGAACGCTCAGTCATTTAACTTTGACACTGCAACGCTCCATTTGACGCACATTACGAGTCCTGGGATCGAGTGTATTCGCTATCCTGTGATGACAGAATATAGTTTACTTAATAAACTAGAAACATATTTGTGTTATGTTTGCTTTTTAAATAATATAATTAATGAAGAGTCATTAGAAAGTTTTAAGTTATTGCAACATTTCGGCATTTTTTTCGGTTAAATTTATATATTTTAAGAAAACGTGTAATTTATTTTACTGTAAGCTATAGGATTATAGGGTGTTTAACATTTGTGGAAATTTAAAAAGTCGCTTTAAAAATGTTTTTTAAATTGCTTGTTTTTTTTAGTATGTCGTACTCTCAATTGTATCTCTTTTTTAAAGTTAACCTCTTGGCAATAAAGTACTTTCAAATCCGAGTATGTACCTGTGTTGGTAGAATCCATTTCTTTATCAACAATGTATCAATATTTTACTCAAAATCTCAGAATAGTGTAACGCTCTTCGATATTAGCGATATAAAGTAAATACAATATTATTCGAAATTTATAAAATCAAAGTATAAAAGCTCACGATATTTTCGATATCATATCAAAATAATTATATATTCCATTGTAATGTATATATTTCATACATTAACCTTAAATACGACTTATTTCTATATCTAAAAATTCACTTAAGTTTTTGATATTTTCGATATGGTATTGACTTTTCCCCTCGATATACTTCCCTAGTAAGTAAATGTGTCCTCTAGTGTCCTGCTCTGTCCCGTGCCGGGTAATTCGAGCTGGAAGCTATTTAATTAATGTTAAGCATTAAGCCCGATTATGTGGAATAAATGAGCAGAGTTGCCGGTGAGTGCGATTACGCAGCATTTAATGGCCAATTGGCTAAGAGCCGCTCTGCGAGTGTCGTCGGAATAAGTATAAATCGATGCACTTGGCAGAAACTACTAAGCTCTCAATTAAGTCTGTCTTAAAGCTCGTTCACTCCGATCAGAGTATAAAAGGCTTGGATAACGCGATAGTGAGAGCCGCGGGACTGTAAATAAAATCAATTTTAGCAACTCACATCAGGCAGACAAACAAACAAACAACAAAGACAAACAACCAACGCAACATGTGGGACGACGTGAAAAATGTTTGTCTGCGCGGTAAATTATTCAAAAATCCTGCGTGCTCAGGACCCCGAAAGTGATAAGAACCGAGGCACTATAAAGGAGGGGAGAGTCGAACGTAAAGAATATATAAAGTAAACAAGCAGCCACCGAAAAACTTCAGATTGCAAATAACAAAGGAGCTCAAACTCCGGAAAAATGCTAGCAGTCATCCGGCCGGCAGAGGTACATAATCCAAGGCACGGAAGACAGTCGCGAAAACGCAGCGGATGGGAAGACCTTGGGAAATATGCTTTATTGATTGGATAAATATTTAATGCACTTTCATATTTCAGTAGAGAACCACTTTGGTAGCAGTGACAGTGGGCGGCGAAATTTGCGTGTGAAATGGCTTATTACGGTCACGTTCTGCCCATAAAGGCAGACAGTGTGGAGGCAGGGAAAGTTCCTTGCCACGCAGGCCCCGGGCACTTGCAGCCCGGATTCTGGCCACCTGTCGGCAGCTCGCAAATTCACAGGACCCTGGTGACGGTAATTGTTGAGGAAACACAGTGACAAACCCATAACAACTTAAAGGTGTTACAGCAAAAGGTATTGACCAGGAAAAACAGAAGTTAATGGTCAGATACTGCATTTGAAAAACGCATTTTACTTTTCATTTAAAGCTATGTAGCTCCTAATTAAGTATTATTATCATTATCTATGTTAGCTGACTTAAATTCTTTTAAATATCGATTATTTACTGCATATTCCTGGGACTTCTATACCATTTAATGCAAAATCCAGAACTATGAATAACTGATATACGAAATATACTACATTTAAAATGTGTTTTCCAATTAAAGCCACAAAATGTAGAGAAGAATTTAATGGAAACCTTGCGTATGTTCATACATACATATGTTGAAGTCCGATTCGTTGAAAAGTTTGTTGAAACAAACTATGCAAACAACCTGCTGCACTTGTAAAATAGCAAAAAGGATATTTTTGCAACCTGGCGTACAGTCGAGTCTCAATTCACGTATTTGAAATTAAAATTTGCCTTAAAAGTTAAAGCAATGAAGACGTCTTTATAACTAAATGCTCCAATTTGACCAACTTTTAAAAGTTTTGGTTTTGGTGTACATCTAAGGGCATGTCTTTACCATGTCAGTCAGGTGGGAATGGCAACGTTAACTGGGATGAAACTGGAATGGAAAATTCCAAAGGGCTGCTGGGCTGGCTGACGTTTAACATCATTAACCATGTCCTTTCATGTTTCGGTGTTCGTGGTCAAGCCAAGGCAAACAATCCAAGAGTAACCGGCCGCCTTTCATGGCCAAAAGCCGGACAAAAGCCCGGCATGTGTTCGGGTAATTGCCAGGACATTCCCTCACTGTCGGTGGGCCCACTTTATTTGTGTGTGTTTAGCATTCAGTTTCCGGTGCAAGCTGTGAAAACTGTGTAAAAATCACGTTCATCTCATAAATTCAATTCCAGGCACATTACGCACGAAAAACGGACTCGAGACACAGGGCCACATGGCCTGGACCCCGGTTCTGGAATAATTAATTACCTCTGTGCCGCAATCGTTTGGCAACATTTTGAATTTCTCAGGGCCTTACCCAAAATAGTCGCCAGGATGTCTATCTGGCATTGCAGGGGTCGAGTGTCAGGCTTGAACTACTCTGTGGAATGCTACTCTGTGGAGATCCAATTATCTGACTCTCTGACGGTTGTCATTCGAATGCCTGTGTGGTAACCAAATATAGCTGCGAGCTTAAATAGTTTGTCATAACTGTCATTCATTGAAAACATATGTGCATCTCGACAGGGGCATGCAAAACGTCGATCAATATCACAATGAAATAATTGGCTCCATAACTTTGGTTTCATTTTGAGTAAATTATGTTTAAAAGAGTAAATCTTTGGGATATTGTCTGTTATTAAGGATCTGGTATTAACTCTTTAGCATTAGTCAATGTTAATATAGGTAGAAATGGGTGAAAATGTAGTATATAAGGGATGTCAGACAATATTATCTATATATAAAAAACACTGATATAAAAATCTATATTTATAAGTGTTTAAAATTTGGGATGATTTAATATTATTCTCGATAATATACATACCTAAAGTAGCTACAAAAGTTCATTAAACATTGTATCTGACAGATAATCACCGGATAATTCAATCTTTTGCTGTATTTCGCTGTATCTCGCTCTATATCAGTCTCAGTTTCAGTTTCTCCCCCCCCTCTAATTTGTCGGATTGATGGCACGTGCGGACAGCAGAACATTGCATTTGCATAATGCCGTTGCAGTGCAGTGCAGCTCGCTAATTAAACCATTGCACCGAGGCGTGCAGAAGTGGTGCACCAGGTGATCAATGGGAATTGCTGTTAATCACAGGCCCAAGTGAGGAGCGACCTATGGCCGCTCAACAGGCAACTCTGAGGCCAGGGAGTGAGTAAGGTGGGAACCAAGAGTTTTCCCATCGTCCGCCGAGCAATTGTCATAATTAAGACTGATGAATGAGTCGACAAATCGAGGCAAAGCGTTGGGACTTGCAGGTGGAGTTCCTGTCGAGGGAGACCCGCTGACTGCCACTTAACCATCTCCGGATCTTGGCCTGGACTTGCGTGTCACTGTAATTGACTTCAATTGCATGTGGCTCTGTCGGCTCTCGGTGCATTCCGCTGGCAGAAACGGAAGTTCTTCAGTCAGTCGTCGTCGTCGTCTCTCTGGCTGATGAATTGCGCAAATTAAAGCTGAAAGTTATTTTAAATGAAACGTTGCAATGTTGCCCACCCCACTCTAGCGTACCTAGTTATGTGGGCCAAGTTAAGGAACAGATTATACGGAGTCTTGGAGTTACTTCTGCGGAATTCATTACGGCGAAAGAGCCACTTGCCGCTGTTAAGCTGCAAGCAGTTTAATTAAAAGTAAATTGAATCCGAAGAGGGGGCTTATTGCAACATTTTAGTCGTGCATCTAGAAAAAATGCTCTCAATTACATGTGACCTTAGTGTTAATTTCCACAGGATCCGAGCTTTAACTTTTTGTGTTACAGTTGCCTGAAGGCTGAAATATGTTTCAGGAATTTAAGTTTAATTCGCGCGCTTTATATAATTTCTTTTTGCATAATGACATTTTTCCGGGCAGCCCTCTGTTTGGTATTGTAATGGAATTTGCATTCTGGCATCTGTCGCTGGCCCACGAGGCGAATGCGTAATTTCAGTTTTAACAACCCTCCCGGCTTGCTGGCTGTTTTTGTTGGAAAAACTTTTACGCGCGGAAGCCCAAAATGCAGTCAATGCCGAAGGCAGTGCTTAAAATCGCCTGTCCGCTATGAAAAGAATGTTTGCTGAGGAAAACAGGGAACTTGAAGCGAAAAGGGCGGACTATAAGATATATTTTATTCAACATTAAAGCTTTAATCCGCTTTATGAAGCTTTGTGGGTCCACTTCCCTCCACCTGGTCGATATATAAATATGAACTATTAATATAACATGCGAAACTCTTCAATCCTTGCAGGCATCACACTCTTGGGTCCGGTGGTGGAGTGCATAGCTGTTGGTTCTGGTCGGGCTGAAAGCCCTGGACTCGGGACACATCGGGCAGTCAGAGAAACACCCACAGTTGCAGCCACAATCACAACCACAGCCAAAGCCACAGCACAGGCTAAGGCTACGGCTACGGCTACGGCTACGGCTACGGCTAAGGCTTCGGGCAAATTGCATCTCGGCCAAATGTATGCCGGGCGAGCAACCCAATTTGCGAAAACCATCAGCAGCATGGCGTGCAGCTTACAGAAGCAGCCTCAGGCTCCAACCCAACCGGCAGCCATGTCGACACCCTGTGCCGGTGTAGAGGCGGAGGTATCGGGGGGTCGACCAGGCGGTGGTGGTGGCTCCAGTGGAGCTGGAACCGTTCCCTCCACGCCAAAGACCACCAAGGCTGCCCAGCCAAGGGGCTCGTTGCCAACGGACGTTAACCAGCCCCCTTTGGAATTCCAGTGGCCACCGCCCGTTCCCGTCTCGATACACACGAGCAACTTGCGGCTGAATATGATGAACCAGGATCCCAAGGACCTGCACACGGCCAGGGCCATAATCGAGGAGCTGCGCTCCAAGGTGCGCTTTCAGACGGAGCACATCATGAAGTGGCGCAAGGCGTACGCCATGCAGGTGAGGGATCCACAGAAATGATGAATAACTTAGTTACATTAATGGATAATCCTTCACATTATCCTCTCTAGGTCCAGCAACACTATCGCTATCAGAAGGAAAAGTCCGACCAGATGAACTCGCTCACATCGCAGCTTCTGCTGCTGGAGTCGCGCCTGAAGCGGAAGCAGAAGCAGATCGCCAGCCTGCTCAACCACAGGGAGCTGACCATACAGCGCCAGCAGAAGATCATCGACACGCTCTCCTCGCGCCTCGTGGATCATGGCCTGGAGACGATAGAGGCCAGCTATGCCAATGAGCTGGACTCGCTTAACGACTCCGACTCGGCGGTGGTAATGGAGGACATTGACTCCGACAGCCCGCTGACCCTGGGAACGAGACGGAAGAGCAGCGGAGCCGGCGGACTGAGTGGTGTGCTGGGCAGCGACGGCATAACCATAGTGCGCTCCATATCCGATGCGATCGAGACGAATCTCAACAAGTACGGCGCGGCCAGGCGCAACAACTGCTTCCTGCGGCGTCCCGACATCCTAGAAACGGTTTACTCGGTGGAGGAGGACCCCGAGCCCACCTCGGACGTGGCCGAGAAGCGGGACAAGTTCAAGAATCGATCAGACAAGGCCCTGAGCTCCAGCTCCACCGAGGGCCAGATAGACTCCGCGAGCCCCTCGGGCTCCGCCTCCGACAAAGCCAAAGAGTTGCCCGTCGACGGCGGCAACACCATTCAGCGGCGTCAGCTTGGTGCCCTCAAGCGGTCGCCCAGCCACGATGCCCCCTGCACAACACTCAGCGTCAAGGTGCCCCAGCTGCAGCCGCCGTCGCCTCCTCCATCGAACACGGATCCGGTCACTGGGAAGAATCAGGTATGTTGCCTTGGCTGGGCTGCAGGCACATCCTCCAGGATGTCTCCAGTAGAAACACTGATTATCTGGTGTTTTCAATGTCGCTTTTCAGGTAACCAACTACAACCGCGTGATGCTGAACCATCGGTCAGTGACCAAGCCCAAGGACGTCAAGTACAAGCGCATCAACAAGGCCAAGTCCAAGAGTCTGGAGGAGTTGCGGGGGCGTCTCAAGAACCTGGTGGAGCGGCCGCCGGGCCTCGATGGAGGCTACTCCAGCGGCATGATGCCGCAGACGGCGCAGTCTTATGCGTGACATTGGCAGCAGCCAGACGAGGTCTCTACCAGGCCAGTGGTGGACAAGGCGCAGGCGCCAGCGGAAGCGGAGGCGGCCAAGGAGGAGCCCATGTCGGGGACAGTTAGGCTGTCACCAGCAAGGAGAGACAGTGACCTGGCCCCAAGCCTGACCTCAGGACAGGAGACTCCTACTGGCAGGCACGGTTTCCCAAAGCGGTCACTGACCTTGCCACGCATCCTGGTACCGCGCCAGTCGATGGCGGGATTGCCCAGCTCCAGCGGTGGAGGCGGAGGAGGAGTCGGAGTCGGAGGAGGTGGAGGCCGTGGCGGCTTCTAGCAATTAAAGAAATTTTTCATACGCAATTGTGATAAAAAGTAAAACCATTTCCTTTCCGTCTCTGCTCGTTTCTGTTCACTTTCAGTTGCTTTAACATGATTCTCTTTTGTAACATTTGTTTCCTTGATAGTTGTCCTGAGCTTAGTTTGGAAAACTTTGCATTTAATTAAGTTTAGTTTTAGTTTTACCAACGGAACTGCATTTTAACTTACCATTTAATATAATTTTACAACAAAATAAAACTATTTTCAAGCCTATTTCTGTCTATGATTTCGCAAACAGTGCAAGAAGCGTATGAAAAATTTCGCCAAAATGGGGTTAAACCCGTAAGTCCAGACGACCGGAAACAGTCTGTGAAAATTCTGCATATTCGAGGACAATATTTCCCAAGCCACGAGAGTTCGATGGTGAGTAGTAGCTCCAGCGAGTCCCAGAGGAAAGGGTGAAAGTAGGCTAGACTCATGGTAAAAGATAAACTAAAGATAGGCTAAGAAAATATACTATTTGTGTCGATATTCGTCAGTATTTGTAATATACACTTTCCTGAACATTTAAGAGCTTCATCTCCTTACCGATCAACATAGATATGAAACACCATTAAGAATATATATATAACAAAATATACTCAAAGCCTTTTTCGTTCTTATCCGACCTAGTCTTAAGCTCTACTCCATGGACTGTCTTCTAGATAACAGAATTTACATCTCAATACAAATACGAACATATATTTTCTTACTAACTATTACTATCTATTTATAAAACTTATAAACGTAACTATTAAGTACTTGTAAAGAAAGAAATTATTTTAGTTGGACATTTTATGAAAATTGTTTTGTAACTTGTTATCGACTCTTGGGGTCCCAACCGACCCCAAGGTCATAAGTGTCAAATGTACCTTGCGAACACTCGTAATAGAAAGAAAACTCAGAATCAGAATAACTATAATTATAATTATAATGAGTTTAAGTCTACTTAAGCAGGAATTAATTGACAATGGCTGCTATCAGGTCTCAATTATTTAAAACCCCACAAGATACAAATATTAAAGTACAATGCTTGGCTTCAATGTTAAAAAGCTGTGTACTCTGAAATATATAATATATTTATGTATGTATATCCATATGCGACTCGGTGTTTCAGTGAATGTCCTATTGCAACAAAACGTACCTAAAAAAGTGTAAAGTCAATATTGTTGAAAAGCATTTGCAGGATCTTAGGCTTAAGTTGTCAATGTATAATACTGATTTAGGCATAAATAGTTATAGAAATACAGCCACAAAATAAAGAATCTCTGATTCGGGGTCAGGGTTAACCATATAGTTTTTGTCTGAAGAAATACCAAGCAGAACTAGATTTAAAATTATAATTTTAGGAATTCTTTCAAGGTCTTGGGTATATCTCCCAATTAAGACATTTATTTATTAAGTTTCGACTGAAACACATATAGTAAGAATACAAATTCTGACCCCTTTTTAGTTTGGCCGTAAAATACTTAACAGAGTCAATTTTCAACTTTAATTTAATTACATTAAGATGGTTGTAGCAATTAAATATTTGCCAACAATCAAGTAAAGCGTGTAATTCTGAATATAAATGCATTAAAACATATATATATTTATATAATAAGGTAGATATTACTTATGCAATGTATTAAGGTCGCAATGAAGACATAATTACTAATTTATAAGAGACATTGCCCTTAATTCGCCAAATTTCAGCAACCGAATCGGAACACCAATTGATGTTTTATATTAAAGTAAACTCCCTGAAACAACAATCTCCCAGCCTTAAGCTAGAAAAATATCATTTTTGTGAACTTGAGTCAAGTCTGTGACTTTCAAATCATTGCATTTTCTGTTCACATAAATATAAAATAATATATGGATATGGATATATCTATCCATGTATCAATATCATCTCCTTATAAAGTAATAACGAACTCGGTTAACAATTCTGAAACTTTTTAGTTCATTACTCCGCATTTAAAAATATCTGTTAGCTTAATTTTTTTTAATAACATGACAGCAGAACATATTACTTATGCACTTGTATTCCCTGTAAGTTGTTATTTTTTTATAACAAGAAAGAAGATTTATTTTGATTACAAAACAAAGAGAGTCGGTTAAAACACGTTTGTCGGGAATTAAAAGTAAGGAAACCGATGGTTTTTCACTTCCTAAAACTTTACTCCATAAAACCCTCTTACATATTAATCAACTAAATCATATTATAATATAATTATTATATTCTTTATTATTAAACTATTTATTTTTCATATTCAACCTAGAGTCTTGTATAACAAACTTGGTTTTCTAATCACATCCCACATCTAAGATGCGTTATATATACATATATAGCTTTAAGGATCTAAATGCTTTATAGAAGAAATAATTATTTATTGTGTGTACAGTATATTTCACATAATTTAATATTCACAGTTAATATAAACATTCCTAACTAACATGAGAATCAAATATCATTTCAATCCAAATGAATCACTTAATTAAAACAAAACATATCCAGCATATAAAAAATATATATATAATATAACAATAAATAAATGTAAGCCAAAATTTAAAGCATTTGGCTTCAAATTATTTCATTCTCAAAATTTTGGAAACATTTTTCAAAATTCTAAAAATGACTTCTTATTTAAATAATTTTGAGCTAACTCTTTTGAGTCAAAAAATATTTGTTTCACAGAAATTCATTCTTTATTTTAATATTTTTATATATCCATATTTTTATTTAGTAAACTTTTAATAAAAGCACATGAGTTAAATTGAAATATTAAATAGTTTTCCCAAAAATATTGACGGCTTAACTGTAACTTCAAAATTAAAGAGTGGCTTATGGGATATTTACATCTTAAAAAAATGCATTCTTGTAAGCCCAAGGAATCTGTGTTTTGTATTATGACATAAATTACACAGTGCGACACGATTTTTGCGTTCTGAATGAACGAACACTTTTCTTATAGATTTTCGCACGCTGAATCCGAATCTATAAACAGAATTGGTCTATCACGTCAGGTTTTCGCAAAAAACTCGTTCAAAGTTGTGAAAAATTCTGTTTTTAGCCTACTTTGGAGTGATATAACTTGGAAACAGAAGGTGCTAGAAACTTCGTTCTTCTCGGAAAATACGGTGAAATACTTCTAGAATGATGTCCATGTGGTCATTTGTTGAACGCATTTTAAATCAATCAATTATATGCTATTGAATAGAGCGCGCGCGCGCGCCATATAACTGCAGTGCCGCAGCGTACAAGGGGGGCGCGCGCCTGCTATTGGATCATATATAATTAATCGATTTGGAATGCGTTTCAGGAATGACCACATGGACATCATACTAGAAGTATTTCGCCGTATTTTCCGAGAAGAACGAAGTTTCTAGCACCTTCTGTTTCCAAGTTATATCACTCCAAAGTAGGCTAAAAACAGCATTTTTTGCAACTTTGAACGCGTTTTTTGCAAAAACCTGACGTGATAGACAAATTCTGCTTATAGAGTCGGATTCAGCGTGCAAAAATCTATAAGAAAAGTGTTCATTCATCCAGAACGCACAAAAAAAGTCGAATTTTGTCGCACCGTGTTATTAAAACAAATTACCGATAAAAAATAAGAAGCTTAAAATTATTCGCTTTAAACACTTGGCTTACATAAAACATTTTGAATGAAAATTCAACTAGCGAGTTGAAAGCTAACTTCAATGCTATTTATGTTTTTGAAGTCAGCGTGCCAAATAAAGCATTTAATTAATTTATTTCAAAATCTTTGAGTTCAATCGAACTGAATAAAAATACCTTTTGAAGTTGAAAACGATTCCTTCGCTCTGTTATTAAAATATATTTGAAATATTGCAAAAATGCAAAAACAAATTCGATTATATTGCAGTAATTGTAAGATTTATGAAGAAAATGTAAAGTTCCCAATTCAACGATATTATAAGCGAATAATTGCTGAACATGAGTATATATAGTCGCACTCATGACAAAGATTCCGCAAAACCCATTACGGAAGTACAGTAGCAACCTAACCACTTAAGTGTAGGTCAAGACGTGCAATTTTCGAATGTAATTGCAAAGTACACACGAGCATTGTGTGTGTGAATTTATTAGTAACATTACTTTCTAGTTAGCTTAATTAAGCAATCGAAAACGAACGAACGAACATTTGCAGCCAATAATTTGCTCACTCTACACTATTTGAATATACAACTCTTGAGATATTTTCTACTCGCGCTTAATAAAACAAAAAATAAACCCAAAACCATAACCACATCGATCGGGGCGGGGTCTTTGCCTGGGATCAGTCTCCGTCGAGCAGCGGTCACGGAAACATGACTCGAGCAGAGCGCAGTCCGGGGCTTCTTATCAGCATCGCCTGCTGGGGCCCGTGGCTTATCTGCCTGGTGAGTGAGTTCAAGTTGATTAGATAATTATTGAAATTCCCCTATTGATTTTCTGATTGCCAGTCCCTGGCCGATCCAGCCCAGATCCGCGACCGTTCCGCTGCCCTCGCCAGCCCCACTGTCCAGGCCGTGGAGCGGCTGTTCAATCAGGTGCTGCATGCCACCATCGAGGATGCCCGCCAGCGACTGCCGCACCTGAATGCCAGCGATGCCATCGACAGGCAGTACTTCGAGGACCTGGACTCGATTGCGGGGAACGAGGACTACTACAGCACCGCCTACTACATCTTCGCCTGGATCAACAGCCAGCTGATGGCCCACCAAAGTCCCGATAAGCTGCTCCTCGAGGTTCTGCCCGGCGAAAAGCTAGCCATACGGAACTTCTTCGGCAAGGTCAGGCCCCATCTGGCCAAGTATCTGCGCCTCAGTCGGCAGGACAGGCAGGAATTTATGTCCAATATCACCCGTTGGGCCAGCGAAAGCGAGGACAGCCTGGTCACGTACTACCTGGAGTTCCCGCGAACCCTTCAGCAGCAGCTGCCCGAGCTGCAGCTGATGGACTACACCAAGCTGGCCAAGGCCCTGCTGGAGGGTGTGGCAACGGGTATATGGAGAACGCTCTAGCTTGACACCTTCTGAATAATACAAATAAAGAACAATTATTATTGAACATTTGATTTAGATTCCGATTTAATTGTTCTATTTACTGTCCCACCAGTCTGTAGGTTTTCGCTTTCAGCATTTGGAAGGTCTCATCGTACTCCCTCAATACCTCCTTGACCGTTCGCAGTGTGGCATCCATGGCCTCCTGGTCACTGACCTTTCCCACATACTTGATCTCCAGGGCCTCGAGTCGAGCTTTTAGCTCAGTATAGCCGTGTCGCAGGACTCTCAGCTGCCGCAGGACACTCCGCTGCTGGCAGTCGCTTCCCGGCTGACGGCATTGCTCCACGAACTGGGCCATGTCCAGGCCCAGCTGCTCCAGACCTTGGGCCCAGGTCTTGATGTCTTCATCGAACTGAGGGGCCGGAAGTGCGGTAGAACTCTCATCCTGCTGCCGGAGGCTGACGCTCCGTGGCGAGACATGTGTCAACTGGAGCTGAGAACACAATCTGATAGAATAATCGCAAGACGGACGGATGCCACCTACCGACAATAGTAAGATCGAGATGTATATAGCTGGGGGCGGCATCTGAATAAAACGTTCTTATCACGCTCGTCGCAGGCTGGGGACTGATTATAGTGCGCGAAGGAGGAGAATTCGCGATCACAAATTGTTTATTATTACTAAGGCGTACTTGTTTTTGTTTGTCGATCACGTAAGAAATGGGGGACTATAAAAGATTCGGAGGCGACGCAGTTCCGGCCAGAATTTGGACACAATGGCCAACAGAGTGCTGTGGTCGTTCCTCTTTGCCCTGACTCTCCTGCAGTCGTCGGTAAGCTCCTTTCTCCCTAGAATCTTGACTCTCTACTGAAGTTTTGTCGTTCCACAGAGGTCGGCTCCCACCTTCACGAGGCTGCAGCTGGAGTTCGACGTGGCTAACGAGATGTTCCAGCTAATGACGGCCACATTGGAAGAGTTTAAGGAGTTTATACAGCGTGTCATCGACGAGGCCGAGCTCATTTTACCTCCAGACTCGGAGAGCACCATCCTTGAGATGTGTCGGGAGGTCATTAACATCTTGAGTCCCATGGATATTGAGGACTCCTTCGAAATGGAGAGAATGGCGGATGCTATGGAGGATATCATGAACCTCTTCGACTCCTTGGACAGCTCAGAGTTCACCTCGGAAGCGGATGAGCTTGTCATGTCGATATTCGAGCAGCACGGAGGTGAAGACATTGAGAGGAGGCTGGAGGACAAATTGGCAGACGCATTGCAGAGGATCGAGCAGAGGTTGGCGAATTATATAAGCACTTGGTCCGACAGTCGGCAGGCAAGGAATTCCGAGTTCCTCAAGTGGTTCATGGTCTTCAAAAACGAAAAGGATCCCTTTGAGAAATTAGATTTGCTATATGAAAGTGATTTCATTTAACTAACAATCACTGAAAAGCTATAAATATATTACAATACTTCGAGTAACTTGTAATTTATACATTATTTGTTTGCAAATTTGTTGCTTCCGGCCTTATTGAGACTTGTTTGCAACTAGTTTATCTGGAAATCGTGGAGGGTTCAGGCTGGCAGGGGAGATAACATTGAATCTGATAATCCGAGTTGTACTTGCATTATTTTATTTGTTTCAACACAATTTGCTTTCTATTGCTACAGATTCTGCTGTGTTTTTCTAAAATCTAATTGTACTTTAGTTAAAAATTTCTTAACGAAGCTCCTCCAAATGGATCTCGGGAGTCGTAGACGTTCTGCAGGATCTGCGGGGGTCCCCTGCCATCGGATGAGTAGCTGTAGGACTCGGAACGGTAGAAGTTATTGGATGAACCAAAGGGACCGCTGGGACCCGGATTAGTCGGCTGCCGTCCAAAGTTGTTGGATGATAGCGGAACTTGTATCTGAAATAAAATGAATTAGATGGTTTTAATAGTGAAAAATAGACATTCTTACCGGCCTAGATGCCCATGAGGGTGTGTTGTTTAGGCTGTCATTGGGATTAAAAATTGGTCTTGTGTTGCTGTTCCTGAAACCGGATGGAAAAGGTGGATTGGTGATTTCAGGTCTTCCAAATCTCTGGACTCCCTGTTGGAAAATAAGTTTAACATATTATTATAGATCAGTGAATGTGATAGTTTTTTTTTTAACCAACGGGAATGAGAAATCCTGTTGTCCTTCGAGAGCCTTGGCGGTACACTGGTTGATTGTCATAATCATTATCCTCTTCTGTGTCACTTTCTGGGGTCACAACTTCCACTCCGCCATCAAAACGCTACAATAAGAGAAATATTTATTAATTTCTTAGATAATAATTAGTTTATTATTATTAAATTCACCTCTTGGAATCGAACATCTGATTCTTCTGACGCATTATATAGTTCACCCGTTGAATTTCCTCTATTAGATCTTGTGGGCTCATGGCCAGCATTTTTACCCACAGGCTTGAACAGTTCTGTGGGTATATCGGCTGTGTCCCGGACAATTCTCGCCTGAAAACAAATCAAATTTGATTAAAATTGTAATTTAGGAAACAAACATTGTGGAATTGACCAAATATTTCTTACCCCCTGAGCAATACACAGGAAGCCCACTAGCAGATTCACATGGCTGGCACGGAGCGGCAGCATTTCGCAGTCTCAATCTACGGACGGTCGTCAAAGGTATGAGTTAACTTGGTGGAATGCGCTGCAATTATATGCGCCGCACTCAACCCGTCTGACTGGAATCTAAAGTGAGAGCCGGGGTCCGCGGTTATCAGTCCGGGAAAACTCACAAGTAAATAGTTTGAAAATCAATAAGATTATCGAATCAGACATACTCTTCAAGTTCTTTTCAATATTTTCAAATAATAAAAACACCGTATAATTATATAAGTAGTTAACATTATTTGATCACTATTTATTTAAATAAAATGGAGTTAAAATAACTGCATATTTTTATCTAAGAGTACTAGTAGCGTCCATAGCCGTAGGATGAACCATAACCGCCACCCGGTCTCGGATAGCTGGGCACTGTGATTACCGGACGACGGGGAACCAAGAAGGCTGATGGATAGCCGAAGCCGATGGGCCTAAGGGGCACATCCTCCGGGCTCTTCTCCTCCTCCTCCCCGGAGTGGGCCTTGGCCTTGTCCTCGGCAGAGTCTTCTTCGTGATTGTGCTCCTCGGGATAACCCAAATGCGGATGGCCAGGGAATCCTTGGAAGAGAGGTGGCTGGTAGGGAGAGTACGGCGACCTGAAGCTGGGATATGAGGGAAAGCCACCCAACTCGGGCGACTTCTGGCCAGTTCCTTGGGGAGGCGACGAAGACTCTGAAGCCGGAGCAGGCTTGGGACCCGTTCCCGGGAAGATCAATCCAGGCTGGCCGTAGGGATGGGCGTGCTGCTGGGGATACGGGTAGGGGTGGGGGTATGGGTGCGGGTATGGATGAGGATACGGGTGTGGGTGTGGGTGGGAGTAGGGGTGCGGCTCGTGCTTGTGGGGCTTTGGCGTTGTCGTTGTCGTAGTGGTAGATGTGGTGGTTGTAGTTGTTGTGGTCTCCGGCTCCGGTTCCGGCGTAGTAGTTGATTCCGGAAGTGCTGTTCCGGCAACGACCTGACCCAGTCCATCATCCAGCTGACCGAGTCCATCGGGAGCGGCAGTGGCATTGTTGGTCGTCTCCAATGGAGGCACAGTGGTCGTTTCGGGCTCTGGAGTGGTGGTGGTCGTCACGTGCTTCTGATGATGATGAGGATCGTAGTGGGGCTTGTACTGGGGAGGATAGTGCGGTTCCGGCTGATGAGTGTCATCGCCCGTCTCCTCGTCGCTGTAGACCGAGGCATCGTCAATGAGCTTCTTAGCCTCCTCGACCGACAGTTGGGCGAAGGCCAGCGCCAGCAGCTGAAATGAGTTCCAAGCAAAGGCGAAATAAGTGATCTGTTATGGCCTGGTCGAGATCTCACACCCACCTGGCTGATCAATAGGAGCTTGATGAACATCTGAATCTGTTGCTGCAGCAGCTACAAGTGCTTGGCGAGAACTGTTTGGTGTCGGCACGCCGGATCGGGCTTATATATAGTCCAGAATCGCCCACAAATATGGAAATGAGAAAGCCCACAATTACACTCGCCCCGGAGCAATCAGCTCGGGCTTAAGCTCTCCGATCGCCGAGCGAGATGGATTCAAAAAACCCGATCGCCATCAGGTGTTGGATGCGTCTGCCCGGAATTTCCCAAGCTGCGTTCGTAATTATGAGATCGTCGAATCTGTCAGGGAATTCGCTCTGCCCGTAAAATCAGGCAATGACTCCTCCAATCAGTCACCATGGCTGCGGTTGCTCTAATCGATTTGACGGGCGCAGCGACTATAAAAGGTGGCTTTGCCCAGTCGCCGCTTCTGGCCCCTGGAGGTGACGTCAACATGGCAATACTGAACTTGCACCTGGTAAGAGCCGTTGGGGAATTCTGCGCTTGTTTGTATCTTTGTTTTCGAACTGATTACAGATTGGGATAGTTATTTTCTTGTTAGCGACTATGGAAGCCGCTGAATCAGTTGTCGAAGTCACCAAAGCCACCGAATCAACAACTGTCAGCACCACATCTGCCGGAGGGTCAGAATCCACCCCTAAGACCAGTACTGATCCCACCCAGCCCTCACCCACCGACCGGGATGCATCAGGCAGTGGCTCTCTAGAGAATGGTGGATACCCTTTCGCTACACCCGGAAAGCGCGGCGGCGCACGTCACGTGATAGCGCACGACGGCTTCCACAGCCTCCTGAATGAGAAGAAATGGGCCCACTGGAACGACGCCTTCACCACGCCCAATCCATAAAGCTGTTTGCCCAAATATTTATAATATTTTCAAGAAAAATTAAATATGACTCGAGTATATTCTGGGTGGTATTATGAACACCCTTCCCCGACTTCATGGTCCCGCCACAACCAATTTAATTAGATGACAGAATTGTGTTTTTATGATGTGATGGAACGGCAGACAATTGTTGTGAGTGCCACGATGCGGGTGGAATTCTGCTGCTGGGTAACAAATAATTCATCTCAAATTAAATGCAAGCTCATTAGTAGTTAGTACTTTGTGTTCCCAGAACCTGTTTCTGTGGCTGCAGGCAGTCATTGCAATCGGAAAACTGCGTCACGCGATCGGACACGATGGCTTTCACAACATTGAGAGAGAAAAGCGCTGGAGGAACTGGCCAGCACGTGTGCGATCTCATCATCGGCGGTACCACCTTGAATAATGTTAAATGTAAAATACAATAAACAATAAACAGTACTAATCATAATAAAAACAAGGTTGGAATGGCACTCGTTCACCGAGTTGTAAGATCATCAGTATCTGAAGAATAATGGGAAACGGAAACCATGTATATCTATAGATTTCACTCACTCCTGGTTTTTTCTAATATATGAGTTCAATTTTAGCCTTTGCTGCAATCTGCAACCCAAACAATTGTATGAATCGTTTTTATTTTACAATCTCCAACACGTGTGAACGTTGTGAATGTTTCATTAAAATGATAACAGTTTGTATGTTATTGGTAAAAGGGAAAATTATTAAGCTGATAATTCCTAGCTTTTATATAATGTTTTAGATATGTTTATGTGTTTGTTTAAATATGTAATAGAAACACCTAGTTTCTAGAACTTGTTGTTTTCGATGAAACGGCGGCGTTCTCTGGCACGAAACTCGCGGCGTTCGGCCGGCGCCTTTCCCTGGGGATTGCGGATGACGAACTCACTCTCACATCGGGCATACGGATCGTATGTGTCTGCTGGCGGCTCAGCATCCCAATCCTCAGCAGACTCCACACAGAAAGTGGAAGATCGTGGCTCCTCCGCTGGCGGCAGCTTGACCGAATCCTTTAAGTGCCCCTTGATGGGGCGATTTGGACACTTTTCCACGTGCGTCGTCATCTCGGACACGGAGTAGACATGGGTTACGTTAAACGGACATTGGACTATCTGTGCTGAAGGGTAGTTGCGTGCGCAGCGGATGAGGTGTACTGCAAGGCGACTTGGAAGCAGCCGATGGACGCTGTCGTAGGGGCACACCACATACTCTTCGAGTTTTGTTCCCAAAACTATCTTTGGATTCTGCGACATTCTACCAGATTTGTGGACAAAATGATTTCTTACCGCTGTTTGAAAAAAAAGTGGTCGAATTCCTTAAAATATGTCTCAATGGGCAATTATTTATCTTACCTGTTACCTTTAAAGATATCAATCACAATTCTTATGATGCTCTCTCAAGGAATTGTAATCTGACTTTCCGTATCGTTTCTGACATAAGAATTATAAACAACTAGATTTGAAAAAACACAGGGTAGAAGTTGAAAATAAATTTCATTCTAAAGCAACACAGCATTAAGAATAATATGACCTCCGAAGGATGTGTTTATTCGACGAACATTTACTTGTATTTAAAATTAAAATGATGTCCGTGAGATACGGCTACAGTTACAGTTACAGTTAATAGTTATAGTTATAGTTACAGTTAGAGTTAGAGTTACAATTGAATCGCAAGAATGTCGGTATTAGCTAGTATACGCGTGACAGTGCGCCTGGAATGTGCATTAGTTAGTATGTACGTAATATGTATTAGTATCACTCTGGTGCAAAGCATTAACCCGGCCGCCGATCGCTGTCAGATTTCGTCGTCCTGTTCAGGCACTCGGCCTCGTGCCCCTAGCCAATGGTGGTGGACAAGTGCTTGGTGGCGCCGACGGAGCCGGGCGCAGGGCCGTCGTTGGTTACGCAAGTGGGAATGGCACTGGACCACTTTCCGTTCTTGAGGCACTTGAGCACCTTGGAGCCGCGCAGATCGAGGCCGGCGTCGCAGGTAAAGGTGATGCTCTCGCCGATCGCATAGTAGAACTTGACGGAGGACATCCGGCCGCTGATAACGGTGCCCGGGTAGGAGCAGGCCTGAACGCACTTGGGGAGGCCGCCAGACCAGCGCCCGTTATCCTGGCAGGCAATAATTGGCTGGCCCTGCATCATGTACTCCGGGTTGCAATTGAACTGGACCACATCGCCGGCACGGTAAGGTGCCGAGCCCTGGGCGTAACCGTTTTGCGGCGCCCCCGGGTTGTCGCACTGCACCTCGACGCAGGTGGGCAGCGGCGCTGACCATTCGCCCGTAGGATTGCATATTGCCTCCGAGGGGCCGCGCAGCCCATACCCGGAGGCGCACGAGAAGGCCGCCCGGCCGCCCACCTCGCGCGACAGCACGGAGACGCGCGGCGAGCTCGCGTTGTTCCCCAGCGGGATGTCGCCACACTCGACGCTCTCGCAAACCGGCAACGGTGCGCTCCAATTGCCACTCGGCAGGCAGAACAGCTCCGAGGCGCCAATCAACGAATTGCCGTTGGCGCAGGACAACAGCGCTCGTGTGCTCAGCTTGGTGTCGTTCGTGTTCACGATCAGGCCGCGCCGCATCGGGATCTCCGGGCAGTTGATCTCCTTCACCACCACCTCCACGGTGTGCTCATGCCTCGCCGGTGTCATGCACGAGTAAAAGCCGGTGTCATCGCTGGCCGCATCGATGATGCTCAGCCGGTACTCCAGCGTTGAGTCTCGGCCCGCGTCCGCCTCCGTTACCCAGCCCTCCGTGTAGTTCCTGCAAGACACACGGATTTATGTTAAAAGAACTCGCTACATTGAAGACGAAGAGTCCTTTTTCAAGTCTCCTAAATATCTGTAACCTATTTAAGAATATCTTTGTAAGTTCAAGCTGAAATGTAATTGGGAATTTCATGAAAAGAATCCAATCTGAATCTCTTTGATCACAACCCAAACAACCGATACCCACTTGTGCGTGTGACTGACGTTCCACTTGGGATTGCCGAAGCGCCGCATCCACAGGCACTCCATGTGCAGAGTGGTGCCCGGATACACGATCAGCTTGCCGTCATTACTCTGGGCAATGGGTCCATTCTGGTGGCGGAATAGAATGGTTGGCGCCTTTTCCACTGCATTAAAAAGGAAGATTGAGTACAAGTACATATATGGGAGAGGGAATCAACCCACTTGCATAGTCATTCTCCTGGTTGAGGCCCGAGCACACGGGCTTGGTGTTGGTCCATTCCGAATGGATGCAGGTCCTTTCGTGGCTGCCCATCATCGAGAACTTGCCAATATCGACGCACCTGAAGTAGTAACCAGGCTAAAGGATTGTCTTAAGGGAGTGGATTGATTGCCCAAAACTAACCTGGATATGATGGTGGCTCCTGGGGGAAAGTCTACAACATCTTCACGGATCTCTAGGTCGTTGTAGAAACTGACCACATTGGCTTCGTTGTTTCTAAACACACACGTTCCGTTTTCTGGGTAAAGTTATAAAGAAACAATATAAATCTTGCTAAATTTGCATAATTTGAATTGGAAATTTAAAAATAACTCACCACAATTGTATGACCGTCCAATCCACAGTCCATTGTCACAAATAATGCGCCATGTCTGCCGGTCTCCGGCTGCATTTGGAATGCAATTGAAGAAGATCTCCGTTCCGCTCTCATAGGCCCCATCCAGCTCCGGGTGCTCAGGGTTCCTTTGGGTATTCAAAGGACTTAGAGCAACTCAAGGCAGGCAAAACCATCGCTTACTTGTAGACCAGGGCTCCATCCGTAAGACTCGGGGGTCCGCACATCTTCATGTCGTCGTGTTCATCCGTACTGTTGTCGTGATGGTCATGATCGTTGTCCAATTCATTGTGCTCAACCTTGGCATTGGGAGGATGTGGCGCGGCGGTGGTGTGCTCCAGTTCCTCGCGAGATTTTCTTAAGCCAGATTCACACGGAACACTGGGCGGGGTGAGGACGCCCTTGTGGCACGACATTTCAATGGGATTAGCATTCGTGGAGGTTTCACAGCGAACGTTTACGGTGCTTCCATGGCCAATAGTTAGTCCTGCTCGATAGCCACCCTATAAAATATAGATTTATTCAATTACTGATTGAGTCATAGCTTGTTCAGATCTGAGGCCTACATCATAGATGACACCTGGAATGTTGGGCAGAGTGCAGGGCACAGAAGTGCATTCTGAAAATGCATTCACCGACCAGGAGCCATGAGCACATCGCAGCTGAGCCGAGCCCTAAAATATCACAAAAATATATTAGTATTATATATCTTAGCTTTTGGTTGCAAAGCCTCACCTGTATATTAAAGCCATCCTCGCACTCCAGTGTGATAAACTCGTTGGACTGGATCTCCTCGTAGGTGGAGACCGGCGGCAACGAGGGCTTGTCGCTGAGCTGCTTCGTGTGCGACTCCACCTTGTAGTACTGGCCATGCTCTACGGCGGGCACCAAGCACGGAGCGGAGAGACACTTCGGCGTCTCCGGCTTCCAGATTCCCCGGATACAGCGCGCCGTGGCATTCTCACCCTTGATGTTGAGCTTGAATCCGGCGTTGCACTCCAACTGCAGCATGATGCCCACGGCATTGCGACCAGGAGCCTTGCCCGGACGAACCACAGTCACGTTGCCGAAGGAATCCCAGTCCAGATCCTCGCAGGGGCCGCGTAATCGCTTGCCATTGCCACCCTTTCCAGCCTCCCCGCCGTCACTGATGTCCACTTCCCCATCCGGAAGAGTGGCCACCGATGGCGGAGGTGCCTGTCCGATGCTGGAGCTGCGCTTGCGCCTCCGACGGACAATTTGCGACTTCAAGTGCTCGATGTAGGATCTAGTGGCGTTCACATGGAAGCTGCGGGAAGATTCCGGCGGCGAACCGTTGCCCAGGGGCGCTTCATTGGAACTGCGTTCCGCATGACCCACGTGGTTCCGGGAGACCTGGTTGATGTTGGGCAGGGGCACGACTCCACCTATACCAGCACCGAGGCCAGCGCGGTAATTGTTAGCGACCTCAAAGTCCCTGAAGTTGGACTTTCCGCGCATCATCACCCCATCGTGAGCGTTGGGATTGTGACCCCTGGCGTCCTGCATATGCAGCTTCTCGTAGATCCTGTCGTGACCGAGCATTTTGCGGACATATCGCTGGTAACGCTCCTTGATCTTCTGATAGTACTTGGAGTAAGCCAGGTCCAGATCCGAGGGATGGGGATGGGGACCAGGATAGGGGCTGGCGCTGCGCTTGACGCGATGATCCGACTCTTGGATGGGAGCATTAACTGTTGAAATACATCGTAAAAAAATTTAATTACTGTTTCTGTAATCTCAGTTTATAGCTTACCGGCTTGAAGATACTTTTGATTCTCGACCAGTTCCCGTTGAAGCTGCCGCTGACGACGCAGAAGATACATTGATCTCAGCTGACGGATCTGCAATGAGCGACGTCTGCGACGATTCCAGCGAAGACGAGGATGTTGTCCCAGTAGGCACTGGGGAAGATCCAGGGGACGCCACTTACCGCCCACGCATGTGGCACCTGGCGGACCGACCTAAAGGATGAAAATAATTATCACATTTAGAATCCTTACAAGAGAAGTGCTTTCGGAAATTACCTCCAGTACGTATCCCTTGTCGCAGTCGTACATGATTTGCTTGTTGTTAACGATCTTCTTCACATACGGCCGGTAGTCGTAGAGTCCCATGTTGCCCACGAGCAGGACCTTGCCGTTGGGTATGTAGCCCGGAAACGAGCAGAAGACCTCGTCGCACTTCGGGGTCTCTCCAGTCCAGTTGCCGAAGGAGCATGTGAGCACATAGTCGTGTGGATCGGTAACATCCTTGCCCTCCGGACTCACCAGCTTAAAGCCATCCTTGCACTTGAAGCGCGCCTTCATGCCGTGCTCCGTCTTCGGG
Source organism: Drosophila watanabei (assembly GCA_008042575.1). Taxonomy (NCBI): domain Eukaryota; kingdom Metazoa; phylum Arthropoda; class Insecta; order Diptera; family Drosophilidae; genus Drosophila; species Drosophila watanabei. The sequence goes on from VNJS01016324.1 coordinate 134,435, forward strand.
GCCATCACCATGCCGTGCTTTGGGGGACGAGGCATGCTCTTGCACCTGGCCGGGATGCAGCGAGGTATGATGCTCCAGGTGCCGTTGTTGCACGTGGGCGGACTGAGCAGCGATACAGGGAACTCGTAATTCTCATCGCACTTGACCTCCAAAGCTGTGCCGTGCTTAACCTTCTCCACCCCGCCCAGGCTCTGGGTCTGCGTTGGCGACTGGGTTGTTGTCGTGGGAGGATGTATGATCGTCGTTCCGTTCTCATCGGTAGTTATCTCGATGGGATATACATTGCCCTGGGAGATGGTGGGCACCACACATGGAGCCAGGCACTCGGGCAGGGCGTTACGCCATCGCCCGTCGATCTGGCAGACGCTCGAGCCCAGGCCATTGATCATCATCTCTGGCTGGCAGCGGAAGATGATGCTGGCCCCCAGTCCAGTGCCAGCTTCGATGTTCTCGATCCAGCCGTTGTAAAGAACTCCGGGATGTCCACAGTTGATCTCTGCCAGATGAATTATTATTAATTTTTAGAGTTATAAGGAGGATCCTTAGATCAACTTACCCTTGCAGGTGGGCAGGGTGCCGCTCCACTTGCGATCCGCTCCGCAGCGACTGGAGCTCTCGCCGACGAGGGTGTAGCCGTAGCGGCATTCGTAGCTCACCACCGAGTTGTAGGCCAGCGTGGTGTAGGTGGCCTTGCCGTTCTTGGGATTCTCCGGCGTGGGACATACCACGGAGGTGACCACTAGGAAAGCGAAGAAGGGAATGCGTAGGCAATGTTAGCAATGGATTTTTGGTGCTGAAAGCACGCTAAAAGTTACCACAAATCTTTGGAAGCCGGGCTCGCAATCGAGATCCACCAAATAAAACAACTTTAGAGTTTGGGTTTCGATTTTTGATTCAATACTTTTGTTTTATTTTGCTTTGTTTTGTTTTGTTTTGCTCAAGATTTGCGGTAACTTTTATTTATTCATTCAATCAACATTAATAGGCCAACAACAACAACAATGTATTGCATAAAATTTGAACAATCTATGGGTAACACTAGATCATATCGTATCAGAGAGAGTGTGTGTGGTTAACAGGAGCGGAGGACTCCGACTGGAGACCTTGGGCCCTGACCAAAGTACGCTTTAAGCACGGTTTCTGGTTTCGTTTTTCGTTTTTCGGATTTCATGTTTCAGATTTCGGATTTCGGATTCGGATCTGTGCCGCCGCCAGCTCTAATTAGTTGGCAACTCAAATGGTCGCTGGGGTGGTGGTTACGTTTGCGCTATCCGCTTCAAAGGTCAGAGGTCAGAGGTTCGGTTACAGGCTCTACACGCATCACCGCAATACTTACAGACACAGGTGGGCAGCTCCTTGGGCGTCCAGGAGCCATCCGACTGGCAGTAGCGCTCGTGCTTGCCCACCAGCTCGTAGCCCGTTCCACAATTGTAGGTGATCTTGCATCCGTAGGTGTAGCACTCCCCGGCATGCCATCCATATGCCGGATCCGGTGGCTGGCCACAGGATCGAGCTATGATCTCAAACAGGTAAAGTTAATGGCAATCCCTTAAGTTTTCGCAGCATCCCACTCACGTTCGCACTGTATGTCGGGTCCGTACCAACTGGCCTGGTTGTCGATGGCCAGGCACTTGGCCCGCGGAAAGCCATTGGTCACGTAGCCGGTGTGGCAGTGATACTGCACCGTGGAGTCCAGGTCGAAGGTCTCCTGCTCCGGCAGAGCTGAGTTCCTAGCATGCTCGATCTGTGGCGGCTTTAGGCAGTAAACTGAGAAGGATCTCATTTAGTTTAGGGAACTTTTATCACCAAGTTTTGGGGGTGATTCCACTTACTGTTCTGCTTGCAGGCTGGCTCGGCACCGGCCCAATTGCCATCCGCCTGACAGAGCCGACTCTGTAGGCCCACCACGTGGTAGTCATGGGGACAGGCGTACGAGGCCCGGGCTCCAAAGTGTCGTCCAGCCACGGTGACCTGACCCAGGCTGGGTTGCGCCAGCTCAGGACATTCACGATCTGAAAGAAAAGGTATTAACTTGAGATTAAAAACGATTATGTTTCCTTGTTCACCATATTAAAGATTTGAAGACTCCAATAAAAGTAAGCTCAAAAAAACTGGGAGGCGCTTTGAGAGCCTTAGACACTCACCTGGCTTGATGCAGGAGTTACCGCAGACGCCGTCGCACAAGCACTTCTTCTTCTTGCTCTTGCAGTCCTCGTCGGAGGAGCACTTCCTCAGGCATTTCTGGCCGAGCAGCGTGGCCTGCTCCTCGTCCCGTGGACACTCGGAAGAGGGTGAGTTACGGGGATTTTTGTACACGCGTCCATCGTCATCAGACTCTAAGGAGTCGTCATCCTCCTCCCAGTCGTCGTCATCATCGTCCTGCTGCGGTATCTCCGAGGTGGTCTGCAGGCTGGTGCTCACTGTGCTAGTGGGCACGGATGTCACTGAAAGCACACACAGGTCACAGCTGTTAGTCATCTCCTAGATGAAAACAAACCCCCGCCAGACCCAAGAGCAGAAGCCACCCCTTGTTGCGGCTTCTGTTTTGGTTACGGATTCGCGTCTGTTTTGCTCCGTGTGCCTCGCGTGCTGGCAAAAACATTGACCTATTTCCCCCGATGCCTGGTCCAGATGCCAGATGGTTGGGTGCCAGACTCTTTTGGGGCCTGCGCACTGGCCTCCAGCTTATATAATCCCACGCAGCATATACATTTTTCATCTTGGCAAATTCGAGAACTTTAAATCTGGGTTTATTATTATTCTCCAGATTTCCAAATTGTTTATACTTTTGAGCAAAAGCTTGGATGCTGAGTTCTTAACCCAGTTTTGGATGTTTATGGCGTGCAAGTATATCCCATAGGTGTACCTTTGTAGACCAGAATTGTGGTCACCAGACACTGCAGCAGCAACCGATTCATTTTGATAATTTTCAGTTGGGTTTTACTGTTTGATTTTCCCCTTTTGTCGCAAAAATTGATCCGCTTTACAGCATCTTAGCTGTTGAATCGGGAATTCCTCGCAAAAGGCCAATTTATTGCAAACTTTTTCGGTACTCCAAGGCCAAAGTTCCGCGTTCCGAGACTTGTCACGTTGAGGTAAAGAAACGAAATGCAGCCAGTCCAGCTGCTTGCGCCTTTTTCACTTCTGCTACTTTGACAGATCAGGCGAGCAGCACCCAATTTGACAGCTCTCGATTGGTGGTTGGTCCTTTGAACGGAATGGGAGAGGGAAAAAGCAAAGCTATAAGGAAATCATAGGGGTTTTTGCATTCCGAAGATCTGAAATCATGAGATTCTATTTAAAAAACTATTTAGTTTTTTGTATAAATTAGTTTTTTAATATATTAGCATTTTATATTTTACTTTAGTAATTCGGTAACTATCTCATGAGTTTTTTAAGTTATTAATTTGCAGAGTTAAATACGTAATCCGATCAACCTAAGAGCTAAAGAAAAACATTGACAAAATGAAAAATATAATTATGGTTTCAATTATAATGTCATCCTGTTCTTTCCAAGTAAAGTTTTGTCTCCCTAAAATATGTAAGGATACTTCTTCAGCTGGTTGATTAATCCAGAACGGACAGTTTTGTAGCAAGATTATTATAATAACAGTCACGAAACCGCCATGGAATCGAATTTAGGTTATAAAGTGTGAGTAACATAATTTAAAACATAATTTAGTCCCTTTTTATCAATACAAATACCGTAAGCCTCCATTTCTGCTTCTTATTTTTTATTATCAGCGACTTGGCGGTTTCGCCTAACGGTACTCTGCTCGTTAATTTCAAACGGATTGCAGCCCTAGCAGGAAAGCTGCCGGCGAAAGCTTCCGTAGCTTTCACTTCACGCACTCGCTGGCGAGAGCGATTTTCCAACGCTCAACGGACGGAATCAGAAGCGGAAAACGCACAGCGCCGAGCACGACGACATCGCACGCACAGCTGCGGGAAAAAGGAAAAAGCTGCTGGGGAAAACGAGGCGCGCAGCCAATACAAAAAAAAAAGATAGAGAACCGAACCGAGCGCACACAAAATATACACTTTTCCGGACGAAATGTCTTCACGGCGAGTGTGTAACAAACAATTTGATTAAGCAATTAATTGAGCAAAGTGCAAGTGCAGTGGGTGGAAAATGTTTTAGATTCGGTTCGCCAGCGGGAGTGCGGGGTCGGGATCGGGTTCGGGGGCGCATATACGAAAGCGCGTAAAGAAAAGTAAGTGTGCCAGCAAAATTGTGTATTAAAATGCGAATCAAAAATATAACCAACTCGAAACGAGGCATACACACTGCGGGCAGCGTGTGTGTGAATGCGCTGTAAATGTGACATCTGCGGAGGAGAACGCGACCGAAAATATACGTACTTAAGTTTCGATACCAAATTAATTGATATTGAACATTTTTGAAATTCCTGCGCTGCGACAAAATGTCGAAGAACTGCGCGATTCAAAAGCATACATACTCTGTATATAGTGGGATTTATTTTTAGCGCTCTATACCCTTCCCCCCCCCCCCCCAACAAAATCAAAATTGGACGCGAATGTCGAAAAGTGTGTGTATGTGCGCGATTTCGGGGCGATTGAAAATATTTTGATATCCAATAAATAAATACTTAACTAAAGGAACACTCGTATTTAGCATCTATAGCGATTTCGATGGCTGCAGGAGAGAGAGAGATGCCAGAGGCAGAGCCAGAGGGAGAGGGTCTCGCGCGTCAACAATTTTCAAGCGTGTACACAAAAATCCAGCCAAGCGCATTGCCCGCAATAAATCCGAGACGAGACCCAGACCCAGACCCATCGGAACCCACCACCCACCACCCACTAGCCAGCGACCAGCCGCCAGGCATCCAACCACCCAACCACCTAACCACCCACCACCCGGGCCAGTTCGCGTTCACTCGGACCACTTGATTAACGCCAATGCCAATTCAAACGCAGAAAATCTCTATAAAAGCTCCAGCAGCGAGCATGCGTTTGCTCCGCAGAGCTTTTCTCGCTCTCTCTAACCGTTTCTCTCGCTCTCTCTCTCGTCCACTCTCTCTGGCACTCGCTCCTTCCCAGGATGTGCTCCGTTTCGTTTCCCCGAGCACTTTGTTTTTGTCATTGACCTGTTGTGGAAAAAAATTACCCAGAGAATTCATCAAATATTAATCGCAATGATTACGAGACAATTATACAGATTAAGTCCTTTAAGGGACAATCTTTTCGAAGTGCTCCCAGTCTTGATTTTGAGTTTTTGTAGTGCTTAGAAATCGATAATGTCATCTGAGATATCCTTTACCAGCTGTGAGGCTTTAATTAAACGTTAATTCATGTTAAATGTTGTTTTACAAGTTAAAAGTTACCCAGTGACTTTTATTTCACAATATTTTTGTTAAGTTATAAAGGACTATGAGGCAGTTTCTCAATGTCCGGTTAAACCTAACTCTTACTTTAAAGGCTTGTCTGGCCTAAACTAAATTTATGATGATGTTCCTCAGGAAGGGGCTTGCTATTTCTTTTAAAATTAAAGGGTCAGATAAAGTCCTTGTAAAGAAATCATGATTGGTGAAACTAAACAGGATCTTGTACTCCCTGTCAAGTTCTTTTCGGTTCGGTATCTGATTTGCTTTTGCGTCTAGTTTACTTGGAATTCATCTTCTTCCTTAAGATAAATAGCAAGGAATTTAGCAATGAACTCAGAATACAATTCAAAAATCCATTATAGAGTAATAAGCTTATTAAAAAAAATCTTAACTCGGAAAACCTGTATCTGATTAAACATATCTTCGCTTTTGGTTGCAGGACATCAATAGTCAATTGTAATTTAAAGACGTGGAAATTGTGTGAAGGAGCGCCATGGGCAACGTGTGTAGTTCCGGCCAAAAGAAAAAGAAGGACAAGGACAGTGCCTCCGAGAAGTCCGACGAGTGAGTACTTCGAACCTCAGGAAACCCATTTCGTGAAGTAAACTGATTTCGTTGTGATTGTAGCTCACCTCCATACCAGGAGGCAGACAAGAAGGACCTGATCTCCACCGAGTCCAATGCCGGCGACGAGAAGCGCGCTCCCTTAGCGGCTGTTGAGGCGCTGCCCGATGTCACTCCTTTGCCGGAGGCCAATGGCAACCAACTTCAGGACCATCAGAACCATCAGCCACCGACAGCCCTGGGAAAAACCAGTGGAGCAGACAAGGGTGAGTAGCTAATCAGCAGTTTGTGAACCCTTTTTTCCTTTTTCCTAAGACTAAAATTGTTTCAATATTTTCGTCAACAGATTCGAATACCACCACACCGCAGGGGGCGCAGGCGCCCAGTGATGTGGCCAATGCGAATCCCGCTGCCGGGAACTTGAGCGTGCTGCAGGGCAAGCCGCCACCTGGCCGCAAGATCGAGCGGGACAAGAAGATCGTGGTGTACATTTTGGCCGACAACAGCACCGAGTACAAGAAGCACAAGCGCGTTGTCCATAGTTTGTACAAACACTTCAAGAGCAAGTGCCAAAGCCGGGGCTTCGACTTCATTATCGCCGATGTCCATGATAGCGAGCCCGAGACCGAGCCAGGGAATGGCAACGCCAAGAAGGACTTTTCCCGCCTGCAGGAGGTGAAGCGTTGGACCCAGACGCCGCTGGAGGCGCAGGGCGGACACGAGGAGGCTGCCAACTGTCTGAGCGAGATCACGCGCCACTCAGCCGGAGCGTACATCGTGCCCGTGCTGTTCCTGGGCGCCACCCTAGGCACTCCGATGCTGCCGCTGACCATCGAGAGCCAGGACTTCACCTCGGTGCTGGGCACCGCCAGCGAGGCAGAGCGTCTGTTGCTAGAGAAGTGGTACACTATCGACAACTCGTATCAGCCGATGTGCCACCGCCTCCACGCTCAGCAGGTGGACCCGTACTCTGGCCAGGCGAACGGGGAGCTGAACGAGCTCCTCGCTGTGCTGCTGCGCCTCTTCTCCGAGGACGTCAAGGACTCCTATCTGACCACTGTGGTGGAGCAGGAGATCAATAACACCGTGCTGATGAGCCAGGAGCTGGCCAAGCGCTGCATCTGGATCCAGACCGGGCAGATGGCGCGGGCGCCGGAGAACAGCAGTCAGCTGGAGTTGGAGGTGCAGCGCAGGATCAGCCGCGTCTATTCGAAGCTCAAGAGCCAGCTTTGCGAGAAGAATCTCATCCGGCTGCTGCCCACGATGAGCATCCTAGACGAGGAACTGTCGGCGGTGATCGAGAGCCTGCTGGACAAGGCGCTGGCCGGGATCTTCGAGGAGCACCAGTTGAAGAGCAGCATTCCCTATAACACGCTGGGCGTGGATCGGGTGTTGCTCGAGGAACTGCAGCTGGTGGGCCACTACTCAAAGCTGCTCGCCCAGAACTCGGCCAACTTCGACATCATGAACGACGTAAAGCGCTATATTAGAGACGGCACGGTCCAGCCCCTGGTCGTGTCCGGTGCCAGGGGCAGCGGCAAGAGCGTCCTAGTGTCCAAGATCATGGAGAATGTGCACCGCTGGAAACCGGAAGCACAGCTTATACTTAGGTATCCATTAATTTTGTATTCATTTGGATTACATTCAGTTAGTGGTGAAAGAGAAAGCTAATGAACTCATCTTTATCTTCAAGATATGCCAATCTCAGTGCCCGCTCCTCGGATCTCACCTCGCTGCTTGGCTCAATGGCCAACCAGATGTCTGTTCTGGAGACGGGTCATCAATGCCACGTTCCACACGTAAGTGAAGTCCTTTGCAGGAGCTACTGTCAGAAATTTCTAATGCCATTATCCCTGCAGACTTTGGAGGCCTACGCCGGAGTGATACGCGAGATCTTGGATCGGCAACAGCGCTTTTTCGTCCTAATCATAGACGGTGTGGATGAGCTCCAGCGGGATGAGACGCTCGACTGGCTGCCCCTGCAGCTGGGCAACTCCAAGCTGATCCTCACCGTTAGCGAGCTGGAAGAGGAGAGCGAGGACGGCACTGGGGCTGGAGGAGACGGCTTTGATATGCTCGCCGCGCTGGCGCAACTGGGCATACCACAGCGCTGTTTCCTGCGCGTCCGCCAGTTCACGGAGCGCCAGTGGCACGATATCCTCAGCTCCGGCGGCGGTGACTTCTACGCGGCCAATGGGGCGCTCAAGCTGCCCGACGAGTGGAAGACACTGCACGGCAAGACACCGTATCACGCCAAGTCCCTGTGGTGGCTGGCCTGGCTTGGGCATGTGGCGCAGCCGATCAGTGAGATCGGCGACATCTCCGGGCGAATCTTGCAGGTGCTGGAGTCCAAGTTTGCGACCGATCAGGTGGAGCTGCTGCTGCTGATCGTACGGCTGTCGCCGTGGGGCATACGTGAGAGCGACTGCCTGGGCGTGTTCCAGAAGATGACGCAGGTGGAGGCGCAGGTCGCCTTTAAGATCTGGTCAAAGTTCTGCTGGCTGATGGGACCAATGCTACTAGGTCTTAAGAATATTAGGATAGCAGACAGGAGCTTTGGACGAGCGGTCCTGGCGAGGTACGCGCAGAAGCAGTGGCTGGTACATGAAGCGCTGCGGGACTACTTCGACCGGCAGGACAGCGAGTTCAAGGGTAGCCAGGGTGCCAACACGTGAGTATTCTTCTTCTACGAATAAAAATAATTATAATTTATTAATTCAATCTTTAATTATTAACTCCATCAGCTACAATTACCAAAAGTACTTAAAACTGCCTTATCATCACTTCTGTGCCGTCATCGAGGACAAGCCGGCGCCGCACAAGATCGACATACTCTTCAACTGCTTTTACTTTACGGATCTACAGTGGATTGCCAACAAGGTGCACGCCACCGGGCCAGATCACCTGCTGAACGACATCCTGCAGGCCGTCTGGCTGGCCAAGTCCGGCGGCGACGATTCCACATCCGAATATGTCCACATCCACTTCCTCAAGCGATTCCTCGAGCAGTATCTCCACGAACTGAGCTACGACGGACAGCAGTTCTACACGCTGATGAAGTACTACCTGAAGACGTCCTTCAGGGAATCTCCGGAGCTCAAGGACGACGAGAAGATACGCTCCTGGTGGGAGTGCACAAACGAGCTCGAGTTTGCTTTCCTCGAAATTCTCAACGCCGACGTAGATGCAGAGAATGGAAATCGGACGGATGAAGCCCCGGCGAAAGACGATGGCGAGGGCGAAGCTCCCACTGCGACTTCCACCATCAAAGGCTACGACGTCCTCATGAATCTTCCCCAACCCGGCTGCTACGTGGCCTCCCTGTCCACGGAGCGAGCTGAGATTTGCATTTGGGATGTGAAGAACTGCTGCCGAATTCGGGAGCTTCAGGGAATCCAGCAGCCGACGGCCATGTGTCCCGTCGGCAGCTACGAGGCGGCAGTTCTCTGTCGGCGCGAGATCCGTGTCATTAATCTTGACGAGGGCAAGTTTAAGGTGGGTTTTTGTTAGAAGGATATATACCCTTACTATATATATTATTCGTGTCCAATACTCAGGTAACTCTTAAGGGAGTAATGAACCAGAAGATGCCATACTTTGGACTGCACGACCAGAACCACTTGGTGTGCCTATCCCGGAACCGCATGTACGTTAACCTGATGAACCTGGAGTCGGGTGACTGCGTGACCACCTTTAAGGCAGGCGAAGATCGCTTCCTCAACTCCTTGCTGGTCTCCGGCGACGGACGGTAACTTCAATTGTATTCTCAAATTTAGAGAGTTTTTAAGATCTTAATTTGGATTTGCAGAATTTTGGTCTGCGGCGATGAGACTCAGAAGCCCTTCCCCCTGCTCGTGTGGCACCTATCGCAGCGCAAGCTGCTCTACGACCTCCGAATCCCGCACCATGACTTCCTCACCTCGCTCTCGGCGATAACCCACGAGGGCTCCTATGTCTGCGTGGTGGCCAAGGAGCTGAACGAGCCGACGACTCCGAACTTCATTGTGGTGTACGACCTGCAGAGCGGCACCCTGTTCAAGAAGTGGAAGCCCAGCTGCAACACAGTTTCACTGGCGATCTCCCAGGTCAATGCCTGCGTCATAGCCGGCCTAGAGGATGCCAAGATCCTGATCTGGGACCTGGTCACAGGCAACTGTAAGAGCACTCTCATCGGCCACAATGCCCCCGTGACTTTCCTAAAGCTGGATCCGCTGGGCAAGGTTCTGCTCTCCTACGACAAGGAGGGTCGTGACGGCGCCATACGCATGTGGGAGCTCAATTCTGGTAAGACAATCTCTGGCCACCTCGATACTGGAGTCTTCATTGCTCTCTCTTTTTACGCAGCTAAATCCCTGGCCGTGTTCAAGCCGCCGGCTCAGGTGAGCACCAGCGAGATACTGCCTAACGGGGCCTTCGTGGTGCTGGCCCTCAAAGATCGGAATTCGCTGCTGACTCTGGCCCTCAAGAACTATGGCAGCGGATCGGGCGACGCTCTGGAGGACGATTGCGGTGGCACCCTGTACGGCAATCCCGACAACCAGCACAAAGTTTTCGACTTGAGTAATTAAATCAATTAACGCTAGCTATCATTATTCAAATTATAAATGAAACGTAAGCCAGAAGAAGGATCTCTGGATTATTATAAATATGGCAAACAATTTCTCATGCATAATTCATTAGTTGTATGAACAAATTCTTTGAACAAATCTTACCAAATGTACAAAACAAAGCAAAGGAAATCCAAAGAAATTAAAACTCTTCAAAAATCTACTCATCAGCCGGACAAGGTCTCGTCTTTTATGTGGTGGCAAACAGATACAGCAGATTCTTCGCAAACTGAATGATTTCGGTGCCGCCAAGCTTGGAGGTGCCATAGATGCGGTCCACGAATGTTATCGGCACCTCGGCGATGCTGTAGCCGTGCTGGCGGGCCCGCACTAGCATCTCCATCTGAAAGACGTAGCCCTTGGACACGCAGCTGGCAATGCACTTCTCCAGCACATCCTTCTTGTAGAGGCGGAACGAGCCGGTCAGGTCGCTGGCATTGGGTCGCAGCAGCACCTGGGACAGGAAGTTGGCGCCGCGCGAGATTAGCTTGCGCTTGAAGTCCCAGCCGTAGACTCCGCCGTCCCCGGCGTACCGAGTGCCCGACACAATGTCGTAGTCGCCGCTTTCCTGCAGCCTAATGAACTCTGGTATGAACTTGGGCTAGAGAAGCAGATAAATTATGCATTACTTCCAACCCCACGTCAGTTTTCCCGGTTATCTATGCTCACATGGTGACTCAAGTCGGCGTCAATGATTATGATAAAGTCTCCGGTGGCGTGCTTGATGCCATGGATGTAGGCCGTGCCCAATCCCAGCTTGGATCCGCGAGGCCTCAGCACAATCCTATCCTCGCCGTAGATGCGCTGAAGGTCCTTGGCCACGTCCAACGTCCCATCCGGACTGCCGTCGTCAATAACAATCACCTCGTAGTCGTATCCGCTGCAAAAGGTAAACTTGAAATGGCTGTTTTGAGCCCTTTGAGAGCATCTTTTCACCTGGCTTTCATGTATTTCACTATAAGCCATATTATAATTGGCAAATTGTCCTTTTCGTTGTAGGTGGGCAGCAGAATGCTGTATTTGTGAGCATTTGTTGGCATGGCTATGAATTTCGTTTTAAACCATGTAAATAATTCTAATTCTAGCAGTGTTGGTGAGTGCCAATTGTAAAACAGCTGACTACATGAGAATCTAAGTTCCCGTACCGATAGACGTATCGTTATCGGTAGACATCGATTGGTTGGCAAAACGGTTAGTTCTGTGATTTTGTGCAGGAATTTCCTGCCTGCGTGTAGTCCTCCTAGATCGGCCGCTTTATTAAATTGTTGTTCAATGTGCAAGCGGGTGTCGCGGATGTGCGTGTGGTAGGCCCCTGCATAGTCCTGGGCTTTTTACGTCGCCAGCATGGCCAAAAAAATACCTTTCAACGTGGTATTCGCGACAGGTAAACAAACAGGAAATGTGCATAATTTATAAGCTCTTTATTTTGTTTTGCTTTTATTTTCAATATTTTATGATTTTCTTTTTTCGTTATTTGTTTTATTTTTAGTTCTTACTGGAGTTGACTCCCTGTCCCTCGTCCCATCCTTTCGCTGCCCCATTGCACTTGAGAAATCGATAAGTCACGCATACGCCTAGTGCGCCAGGACGTTAGGACTTAACATAAAAATACAAGCGAGCTATTTAATTCCAGCCTATTTGTCATAATTTGTCAGAGCATCTGCTGATTTAGAATGGACCATTTCCTCCGAGGAGGGGATGAGGCCACTGCAACGGCTGTGGCCATAATTTTTCATTATATTATTGACAGATTGCCGGTTGCACATCGCCTCGTCTCGCGTCTGCATATTCAATTAGAGTTGCGGCCAGATATTTATATTTGGCGAGGCGCCAAGCTCTTTATTTTTGTACTGTCAAAGTCCTGTTAGCCTCCGTGGTGTCTCTGTCCCGTCCCCCTGCCCATGATCTACTGGGCCTGCTTCTCCGTCTTCTTCTTGGACCTATACCTGAGCTTGGTCAGCAGGGAAAGTGCCGGCGAGATGATGGTGAGCACATACACCAGCGCAGTGACCAGCATCATGCCCGGAATAAAGTCGTTGTCCACGTGCTTGGTAAAGAACTTGGAGTAGTAGCCCAGATAGATGGCTCCCATGCCCAAAGTGAAGGTGAGGAGGCCGAACAAGTTATGGCGGAAGCGCAGCTCCGAAGGAGGGAAGAACTTCAAAGCGAACTTTGGCTGGAAATAGTTGGCAAAGCCGCCGACGATGCTAGCCGCACAGCCAAAGGTGGCAGCAGCGCCTGAAATTAGAGAGTTGTTATTCGAACTCTGGAGTTTGGAGGGTCTTCCTGTCTGTTGAGTCTTACCCACTCGTCCGTGCCAGGTGTTGAAATGCACATCCTTGTTGGAGAACTTTCCTATTCCCCCCAACAGAACCATGGAGCCACCCACGATTTGCAGGATGGCATGGAACCGCGACTTGTTGCGGTGCGACAGCCAACGGGTGACGGGATTAACTTTGTAGTGTGACATCATGGCCTGTGCGATTAGGACGTGGAACTGTCGGGAGTAGGAAAAGCCTCATTAGACGATAGGTCGATAAGATAGCATGGCAAGTGACGTTGCGTGTTCACTATCCATCCAAATCGAAGCATAATGATTACACGCATATCGCGCTCTACTCACTCCGACGCCAGTCATGAACATATGCATGGCAGTGTCCTTGAAGTCCAGGCTGCGCGCCAGGACGAAGAAGAATGCGGCCACCAGGAATATCAGCATGTGGTTTATGCTGTTCAGCAGGCTCTGGATTTGCAGCCAGGCGGTGGCTTTCGTATAGCCCTCCGGCATTATAGTAACTTTTTTTATTTATGACCTTTTTTAATAGAATTAACTAAGTACCTGATAGTTGTTTATACTATCAGATAGCAAATAGATTGGACTGCGAGGCGTAGAATAGTTTAGCTGAGTGACTACTGAACCCGCCGCTCGCTTGTCAACGCTTAAATACAAAACAGAGAGAAAGAGAGTCGAAGCGATAGGAAAGAGAGGAACTAAAGTGAGATAGAGCCGTATAGTTGTGGGAGAAATAATAGCGCCAGCCAACACACTTAGAAATTATCTTAGAAGTTTACTACCTGATTAAATGAAATTAAAATAAAATTATTAATATGCAACAACAATTAAATACAAAAAAATATTATTAGATTCAAACCTTTTCAGTCATTTCTTAACTCACAAAAATTGTAGTTTGTGTTATTATTATTTTGACCCCAACTGTACTTGAATATTAAACATTTTTGCTGAGGGCTCAAAGTGCGAAAGAGAATTGGAATGTGTGATATCAGGTATTAGCTGTTAAAGAGAACCGACGTGTCACCTGCTGATTTGCAGCTCTTAAATTATAACGCACATAATGCTGACTTAATAAATTTGTACGCCTGTCTAGACGAGGATGTTGCCTTTCCGGCCAGCGAGCTTAACACACACGGGCCCACTGTCCACGGCTGGCGGAGTGCTCCAGACAGCGGACTCACCACCCACGACATAATCCTCCGTTTCCACCAGCCTGCCAAGATCTATCGCATCCAACTTCTGGCCCACCAGTATCTCATCCGTAAGTTGGAAGCCGGCCCTAGTTACGAATTAAACACCAACGATTCCTCTTCCACAGCTGAGAAGGTGGAGCTCTGGTTGCACTACTCGCCGAAGTCCCTGCCCAGCACACCGTCGTCGCAGTACTTTGACTTCCTTGGCTTTGTGGCCTTGGCGGACAACGCCTACACCAACTACAAGTCCAGGGAGCTGCAGAGCGTCACTGTTAGTCCCCGGAGGGGTACGCACCTGAAGCTGCGCCTAATCGGAGTCCAGGGCAACGAGTTCAATGCCACCAGTCAGATCTCCCTGCTGGCAGTCAACGTGTTGGGCGAGGACCTGGAACCAAGTTCAACCAACAACAATGCCAACAATGGCGAGGAACACCACTCGGGCAGCGACGCCCCACCGCTGGACACAGCTACCGGGGAGCTGGCACTGGCCTCGGTGTGCGACGACCTGCTCTTCTCCATGTACGTCGAGGAGTCCATCGTTCAGTACATCCGAGAGCTGGAGCAGCGCAAGGCGCAGGCCGTTAGTGCCGAGCGATTCGAGTACGCCCGCAAGCTGAAGCTCTGCATGACCGCTCTGCGGAGTGCCGGCGAGCGCCTGGGTCGCTATGCCCTGGCCAAGCGGCAGGCAGTGCAGCAGGAGGACTTCACCACGGCTCGGCTGCGTAAGGACCAGATCGAGATGTATCGGACGGCGGTGCTGCGCCAGCTGCAGGTGCAGCAGCTACTCGAGCCGCAGGGCGTGCTCAGTGCCAACGACCAGAGCTGTGAGATCTATGCGGGCGGAAAGCCCAGTCTGCCGGCGGCTCCCAGCTTACAGGAGGTTGCCCAGGCACTGGCCGAGGGCATGGGCAATCTCAGTCTGGACGAGAAGTCCTCCACGGACGGCTCCCAAGGCCAGGCTAGCAATGACACCGCAGTGGCGGCTCCCGCTCCTGCTCCTGCTCCAGTCCCAGCGTCTCTGCAGGCGACACCCACACCCACGCTGGGTGGATGGAGGAAGTCGCACGACGAGCTGCCACAGTCACCACGCCTGGCCTCGCGGCACAGTTCGCCGATGTCCAGCAGGCAGGGATCGTTGCGGCGGCGCAACAAGAGCGTGCCGCGCAACTCCTACGAGGACTACGAGGAGCGGGCCATACCTACGCTGCGACAGTAAGTACCGCGTGTGTGTAGATCGTGTGTAACAATAGGTAAACAATTGTGGTTGATTATGTTTTTGTTTAAATAGCTGTCGGATTTCAGTGTTGCATGACGACTCGTTTGCCGTAGACTTAGCTCCTCCAATGATTTCCAACACTGGCGGTAGCCAGTAGTAAGTAATCGATATACAAAATAACGGTCGATTTGTTTAACAGTTTTATTTCATAATTAAATTTAAACTTATTTTTTTGGTTTAAGGTTTGACATAAATATTAAAAATATATAGGAATCTGTAAGTCTATTTATAAAAAACAATTCTCTTGATTAATAAACAGGGAATAATTTCTTTATAGTTGATTATTTACTTTTTTGTTTTACAATTAAATTAGAGTTCTAAGCTCGTATTCTCTATCATATTTTAGCTAACATTTTCCGAGAGTAAAATGATTACAGCAATTAATTCACAATAGCGAAACGTATATGTTAAAGTAGGGTCATTCCTCTTGACTTTTTCCATCATAATAAATGATTCGGAAGCCGAAGTGACCTTTAATTAGTTGACATATTAGTTGATTTACGTTTTATTCGTATTTTTATCTACTTCTATAACCCATAAATGTATCCGTAAACGTTGCCATTCCTATATCAAAAAACCAATCAAACCGCTCACAGTTCAAATACTAATGAATTTTTAAGGGAGTGCCAAGGCAACGCGCTGCTAGAAGCGGATCCCAATCGGGGGCGCTCGCGCTTAAACGACCGCGAGCGCCGCCAGGCAGCCCTTCCCATCCTGGTCTTTGGCAGTGAACTGGTGAGTATAAAGAATAAATCAACTATTATTACAACAATTTATTGTTTCCGTCACTAATTTCTATATTCTTTAATCACTTAGGTGGAGCAGTTTTACTCCCGGCAATTTCAGGATCGCGAGGATGGTTTGTTGCGTCTGCGCAACTTCCTCAAGGAGCACGAAGTTGAGGAGGAAGCGCCCTGCAACGAGCACGCCGCCAGTCCCAACAAGGTAGCCCGCAGCGCTGCACTGCTCCTCCACCGAGCGGTACGGGATGCGGTCTACTCTGTGTTTAATCAGGCCACGGAAACGGTGCGTGTGCTGTTCCTGGAGTACGTACCAGGACGCGTTTCTCCTAGCGAAGTTGCTCGTTGTGTGGACCGACTACTTCCCGAGCTGCTGGCCAAGTCCGGTGACCCGTCGGCGCGGTTGCACACACTCGCCCAGCACACGATCCTGAGCATAGCCGCCTGCCCAGAGGTGGCGGAGCAGCACTTGGTCGCCCCGGCACTGTCGCGAAGCGTCGGCTCCGGCACCCACCAACGTCTGGCCATGAGTCGCCTTCAGATGCTGGAGCAACTGGTGCACACACAGGGCATCAGCACAGATAAGCACAGTGGTCTTACCTGCCGGGCACTTTCCGAGTGCGGCTGTTCCGGCATCCACCATCCAGCGGAGCCCGTGCGAAAGGTGGCGGAGCGTATCCTGCTTCTCGTCTACAAAGTTAATCCCCGCCTGGTGCGCAAGCAGCTGCCTCCCGACGACGATATCACGCGCCGGAATCTGCTGTACCGTCAACTCTTCACCGAGTTCGACAAGTTGGATCTGGACCGCAAGCAGGAACTGCTCGAGGCCAACAAGTACCCGGGAGGTGGCCACAGTTCGGGGGATGCGACCACGCCGCCGGCGGAAAAGGCCTCCACTAGCTCGGATGCCACGCGAATCAAAAGCCGAAGCGCACAAGGTGTGGTCGTTCCGCTGGCCAGCTCCAGCAATGGTTTTGCCAGCTGCAATGGCAAGCAGCAGTACAATGAGCAGCTGAAGCGCTCCATGCTATCCGCCTCCAACTCTCGCAAGGGCTCCGCCTCTAACTCAGAGTCCACCGAGGACAACTTGCCCAAAATGTGAGTACTATGCATCTGGCTTTTAAGATATCAGTTTAAATTACAACAAGAGTTATGGTTTTTTTAAAGTTAAATAACAAATTATTAACATTTTAATAAGATCTTTCTGCTTTCTTTTTAGACATTGCCCCTTCTGTGACTGGTCATGTGCTGGCAGCGACGTAAACCAACTAGATCGCCACTATTGGAAGTCCTGTCCTTTTCTCACCAAGTGCCCGCAGTGCAGTCAAGTGCTGGAAGTAGCGGCCCTCAACTATCACCTAACAAGTAAGTTGGAAGTATCACCAAAGTATGTTACTACTATTATTAATTATTCTTTCACAAGTGGAATGCGATGCCAAGGAGAGCTATGTGGTCTGTACCCGTTGCACTGAATCGGTGCATAAGCAACTTTATGAGCTGCATCAAATGGAAGACTATTGCCGGGGTAAGGCACTCATATCCCATATAAAGTCACAAGTTTAAAGATGTTCATTTTGCAGAGCTTAAAACTGGAGCCGCTCGGTGCCCACTCTGTCATGACGACGTCCATCTGCCCCAGGATGGCGGCTGGAAGTTGCATCTGCTTAGTGCCGGCGGATGTCCCGGGAATATACGCAAAAAGAATCTCAAAAAGTCAAATTAACCAATCGATCTTATTGGCATTCGTAGCGAATTTACTAGAGCAACTAACAAAAATAAATGTACTAACCCGGAGACACATACTCAACCGAGCTAATAACTAATTGCAACTGCAATAGCCATAAGCGTTAATTAACTAAATATGTTTTACACTTTACGTATTCTATTTAGACACATTTTGTTATGCGAATTAGTGAGATTTATTTTGTATCCGTTCTTTTGTATGTTTTCTAACGCAATGTGATTTCTTAGCTGTAACACGAATTTTTGAAACGTCCTTACAATAAATAAAGCCCATCCATACAGTTTTAAACATTCATATGTACGTACATCTGTGCATTTCTTTTATCGATGAAATTGTGTAAAAAGCAATAAAAAACACAATGGCTATACACCCACAAATGCAGGTCGTTAATAAATTTTTAATTGGCATTCAGTGCATTTATACATGTACAGCTGCAACACATGTCTAAATACATATATTTTCATGCATATATTTTTGTAAGTACACCAAATGCAACTTAATTGGATTGATTAAAAATCTTTTGTCATATGCACATGTATAAAACAACTGAGGTCATAGTAATAGCCAATTTTTTAATTAAAATATCTTGTGTTGGTTGGTTGTATTTTAAAAATATATTTGAAACTGGTAAACTGAATGAGGACCCTAAAATAACTCATTTGTTTTTTGGTTAAATAAATAAAGCTTTATGTGCCAGCTATCTAAGTATTTCTGTATGTTTTTAATACCATTGCATTTTTTAAACTACTTAAAGAAAGTATATTTTAGAGCATTAAAAGAACAAAATGTAGAATATACGGAACAATTTTCAATAAACATTAAAGCTTTTTTTATTTAAATAAAAAAAAACAGAGATCCCTAATAATATAGGAACCATTAAAGCTGTTGAAAACAAATTGGGTTTCAAGAATAGGATTAATTTTAAAACACAATTAATATTTTTCAATATGTACCTATAATTTGAAGTTCATTTATTAAAACTCAGAAATTCGATTGACATTTTAATCTGTATCTCAATGGTTATAACAGGTAGTAAAACATATGGAAACTAAAAAAAACTACGTTTTTCAAATGGTATTTTAATTTGTATCTCAACGACTGTGGCAAGGTCCTTTTGCATACTGCTCCTTTAATAAATATAGCCCTCGAAAGAGAGAATTCGTCCGTTATAAAAATTTGTTCAAATTAACTCTACATTTCTTCCTCTAAGATTACGGTCACACTTTTTGTATATATTTTTTTTTTGTAGTTTTCAGTGATGAGCCCTGCTAAGTTAGACTCTAAGAAAAAAATTAGCTAAAAATTAAAGCATATAATTAATTACGTATTGCTACATACAAATGCTAGGAACTTCACAAGAAAAGCATTTGAATTGCCCAAAATGCAAGCAACTTTTTTAACAACCTTAACTTTCTTTCTATGTTCTATGTTTTAAGGCAATAACATAGTTGCAAAAGTCAGAGGCCTCTCCAAACCTTTGAAAACAGCTATAACAAGAAAGGAAGCTAACTTCGGCACGCCGAAGTTTGTATACCCTTGAAGATTCTAATTGTATAAATTATAATCTATCCCAATATACATAATATAATATGAACTACTTTCATATACATACAATTTTAACAGTTTTACATTTTTTACATTTTTTTTCACATTTTTACATGTAAAGTAAAATGTAATTTTTCTCCACGTTTACCGATCGTTTGTATGGCAGCTATATGATATAGTCGTCCGATTCTTATGAAATTTTCAGCAAAATTCTGAAAAAATATAAAATACTAGTATCTTAAAGTAGAAGAAATTATGATAAAAACTGACAAAGTTATAATTTTTTTTCTGAAAATTTCACGAGCGTTCCTATGGCAGCTATATGATATAGTAGTCCGATTTTTATCAAATTAAATCTAAAAATCTGAAACAATATAGAAAGCTCATAACTGAGAGTTGATCAAGATATGTTAAAAAAGTGAAGTTATAATTTTTTTCTAAAATTTCACGGATCGTTTGTATGGCAGCTATATGATATAGTCGTCCGATCTGGCCCGTTCCGACTTATGTATGAGTGAGAGTATATAGAAGACTATCTGCAAAGTTTCATTTAGATAGCTTTAAAACTGAGGGACTAGTTCGCGTATAATCGGACAGACGGACAGACGGACAGACGGACATGGCTAGATCGACTCGGCTGTTGATCCTGATCAAGAATATATATACTTTATAGGGTCGGAGATGACTCCTTCACTGCGTTGCAAACTTCTGACTGAAATTATAATACCCTGCAAGGGTATAAAAACATAATAAAATTCAAGCTAAAAAAAGCCAATTTTGCTTCTGAAAACCGCCAGATATAGCTAGCTAAATTGGCAGCACTGCGCGGTGAAAAAAACAGCCGGCGGCGGCAGCGGCAGAAATTAAATCAGTTTTTTGCAATAAAAATAAACGCGAGCTATAGCCCGGCGCGCGCCCTAATTTATGCATTGCATTTCCGCTATTAATTTTCGGTTCGGCTTCGATTCGGTTCAAAAAATTGGCAAAATGCTCCTCTGACCGTCAGCAGTTAAACGCCGCGCTATTATCAAACGCCCGCCCGCTTCTCTCCTCTCCGCCGCTCTCCTTGAAGCCGGCTGTCGCGTGTTTTTCCATTCAGATTAAGAATTAATTCAGATTCCGATCAAAAGGCCAAAATGCAGAAGCTATTTAGGCGCCTGATGGACCACCAGTACCTGACCAGGGCCCAGATCAATGGCTTCGACAACTACAAGGTGGGCAAAAGGCAAAAGGATGCTTGAATAAGGATGGATGTGTGGGCGGCGGCGGCTGTACCATCGGCTGTACCCTCGGCAGAGCTGCCGAAGAAATTCCAAGAAGTCCAAACCAGTTCTCGGTACTCCGTAATTGGGTTCATTAAGATCTATTTTTAGAATCAGAAGACCAGACAGAGACACATCATCCCGACTTACACCGTCCGTAAAACTGTGGAGTTTCCCGCTTTAATCGAAGTATATTTTATTTGCTTACAGTACAGCGCCATCGACACCTCACCGCTGAGTCAGTACGTCATGCATCCCTTCTGGGATTGGCTGGTCAAGGTGAGTGCTCCGCTCTGCAAAATGATTGCCTGCAAAAATCGATAATTAACGCCCATCCCATGCCACCCATCGCAGTTCTTCCCGCGCTGGTTTGCGCCCAACCTGATGACGTTTCTGGGCTTCCTGTTCAGCGCCATGAACCTGGTGCTGCTGTCGTACTACGACTGGAACTTTGAGGCCAGCTCCGGCGAGGAGGGCACAACGCCCATTCCCTCGTGGGTCTGGCTCTGCACAGGCATCAATATATTCGTGGCCTACACGCTGGACGGAATCGATGGGAAGCAGGCGCGTCGCATCGGCCTGTCCGGCCCGCTGGGTGAGCTCTTCGACCATGGCTTGGACTCGTACACGGCCATGCTGATACCGACCTGCCTGTACAGCATTTTCGGCCGAACTCGCGTGTACTCGGTGCGGCCGATGCGGATGTACTACGTCTGCCTGACGGTCTACTTCAACTTCTTCGTGTCGCACTGGGAGAAGTACAACACGGGCATCCTGTACCTGCCCTGGGGCTACGACCTGAGCATGTGGGGCAGCACGGCCATGTACCTGGTCACCTGGTGGATGGGCTTCGAGCGCTGGAAGTTCGAGCTGCCGCTGGGCTCCTTCGGCACCCTGCCATTGGGCAATGTTATGGAGGCTGTCCTCCATGTCAGCGCCATGGCCAATCTTCCGCTAGTCATCCTTAACGTTTACAAGTAGGTCGCCTAATATTTATTGATTGATTTATTACTAATCCGTTCTTCTTGTATTAGTTCTTATAAGCAACGCACTGGCCGCATGCTGTCGTTCTGGGAGGCAATCCGACCGATGTGGCCCTTCCTTACCTACTTCATCATCCTGTTGGCCTGGCCATATGTCTCGCCCAACGACATCATGGAAACGGATCCGAGGGCCATCTTCATGCTGAGCGGCACCATTTTCTCGAATGTCAGCGTAAGTCTGAAACCATTTTGAAAGATTTTGATTATTAAGGGATTTTGATTATGAGGTTTTAACTGCAATATGCGTCGAGATTGCGAAAACTCCATATTTGGTTGTAAAATTAATTAATTTTTGACTAATTTAGTCAAAAGTGAAAAAGAAAGAAAATACATTACTTTTGGATATCGATAATATCAATATTTCAACAAAAAATACTATATATTTTTCTATATTTAAAATTTGATTTATCAAAGTGAATAATATTTCCAATATGGCCAAAGTAGCCAAATAGTTCGTTGTCGCCCCCTCGAGATTGACTTATCCGTTATCCGATTATAGGAACTATAAACTTTATAGGTACAGTAAACCTACTAACAAAGGCCATTGTATGATACATTTCCGTTGATATAATTAATTGTAAATTAATTAAATTATTCCAACAATTCTATTTAAAAAGGTTTTTAAAAATATAAACTATTCACACTGGCCTTACTCTGCTTTATCAAAACAGAGTCGCGTGTGAGGTTGAATCATATAATAATCTAGATAAGGGTCGGGGTGTGTCGACGTCTGTAGTGTCCCCTTTTGGCCTGGAGTTAACTGCCAAACAACCACTTTTAATGAGTCACTTGACTTGGCCCATATCGGCATTCGACATTGTTAAAACCCAAAAACACAGACCGGAAAACGTTTCTTCGGAATGCCACCCTTTTGCTGCGGTGGTCGGCGTTGCGCCAAGGACTTGGAGAAGGATAAACTGAGCGATGGAGAAGGTCGTGAATCGGGTAGAGAGCTCGTTTTCACCAACACCGCAGAATATGAGCGTCCATTATCCCTGAAGTTTTACGCTCGCCACGACTGGCCGTATTTCAATTGCACAGACACCGAGATCCGACACATTCGGGAGAAGCTTGACCCAGACTCGCTGAAGAACGCCGCGAAAATAGCTAGCGTCGATGCCGACGATGGGGACGTTGAGGAGAAGTACGAGTTGAAGCATAGCACGCCTCAACCAATGACCGTTAACCAGATCTATGGCTGGTACTCGGATCGAGCTCACCGCTACCTTAAAGAAGACAGAGGCACATTCGTCTTTCCCCACGAAAACGATCCGATGATTGAGCAGATTCTGCGAGACAAAATACACACTCACTAGAGGAATCAGCGTTCAAAGCTTTACAATTTCGACAAGTTTAAAATTAAAGTCAGCATAGTTAAAATATATTTAAATAAGTCTCTTCTTATTGATCATGTTTAAGTAATATAGATTTAAATAGGGTTTAATTTTAGAACAAGTTCCGGATTAGGAATGTTTCTGTAGGTTTGTTATACGTTTAAATTTCTCGTAACTCTTTTTTGTGATACCGCTTACTAGTACTAGTTTATAAGCAAACATTTTATTTAATATATCCGTAAGTATACATCCCTAGTTAATTATTATCTTCTTACTTTGCCTAATTTTAACACACACACTACTTCTTTTTTGCAGTGCCGTCTGATTGTTTCCCAGATGTCGGTGACGAGGAGCGAAGCCTGGCACTGGCAGACGCCCATGTTCTTGATCTCGTTCGCGTTGAGCCTGTGGCTGCCATTGCTGGAGAGGCCGCTGCTCTACATGCTGCTGTTGGTGACCACCCTGAGTCACTGGCACTACGGAGCCAGTGTGGTGAATCAGATGTGCGATCACTTTAACCGCGTCTGCTTCACAGTGCACAAAAGAGTGCCGCTGGAGGAGAAGAAACTGCTCCCCGAGAAACCAAATCTGGATCCGTACGAGGGGCCGTCGAAGAAGAATGAGTAGAGACAAACGCAGGCTACTTTTGTGCATGCGTCCTTTTCCTGGGAATTGTGCCGACTTTTTTAATTTTAGCTGCGATTTTTGTTGCACGTTTTGTCTGTACATTATGGAGGCTGTTTAGTTAAAACGATCGATCTTGTGAGATTATGTATAATTTGTCATATAGTTAGAATATATATTTAAACAACGGACATCCTAGTGAGTGCGGCAGTAGTGTTTGAAGCCTGTTTTGGCCTATCCCAAAGGACTCTTAACGTAATGCTCTCTTCCAATGATTACCCTTAAACCTAAACTTATAATGACGACTACGTTTTCTGTATTAAATCTTTAATCTACCCATCGTAGTAGATCAATTGCATGAACAAAGGCATAACAAGTATTTTGTGTTGCTGTTAAGATATATCACATAAGTATTAGTTGATAGACCACAAGTTCCAGTCCATCAACTCAATTATGCTTTAAACTTCCTTCTAACTGTATTACCAAATATTTACTAAATATTCAGAAAACTATACAAATTACCACAAAGATCGCTTGCGCCATCCCTATTTCGGTGTTTACTATATTCGTCTAGACATAATCGAATAATTTTCATGTGCTACGCCTAATTTAATTCCATTGTTTTATTTATAACTGCTCCACAAAAGCGAATACATAAACGCCGCAACATGCAATAATTCTAAGCTAAAATAACCGCAAAGACCTCTAATTATTTGAACACACATAAGCGTATACATTATTTTTAAAGTAAACCTCAATGTCATTCAACTGTAGTAATGTGACGTCGTCCAGAGCGCCACAGCACGCTTTTATCGTATGAAACCTATTCGTGAGGTTCACATTGTGCAAAATGGCAAGACAGTATACAACAAATAAAAATAAAACAAAGTATTTTGAAAAGTTTAACACCGATTTTTTGAGATAAACTCTTCTCCGACTGATTTATAGCTGCTCGCTGATCGAGATTACGCATTGCAAATTAAACAGTTTGCCAAGTTTGTAAGTATAAAAACTCATTTATTGTTGATGCATTTTTTGAAAAAACTTCCTTGGGATTTTTGACCACAATCCTAATTTATTTTAGTACAGCAGGTATAATCAATCGCAAATAAATATAAATAAAATTTAAATATATTTTAAAAAGTTCTTAACCCCATGCAAAAAGTATTTTAAATTTCTTCAGAAGCTTGAACTCAATGAAGGAGACATGCGACCATATAAAGTGAATATATTTTATATTATATTTATTCTTTATCAACGCAAACAACTCTGTTAGTTTAAGAGTTTTTTAAACGAATCCTTGGAAATGGTGATACTCCTATGGAAGGTAGAAGATAAGTATGCCATAAATATATACTTAGAGATATAGACATTATTATTTAATTAATTATTTTAGACATTTTTCTAAAAAGTTCTTAAAAAGGATACTGATTAGAATGTCCGGCAACATTTAACCTAAAAATTTTACATTGATTGTTGTTCAACCTTGAAAGCAGATGTGGAGTGTTATTTTTATCCCTTAAGATACTTTATAAACTTGGACTTGGCAAGGTTAACTTGCTTCCATGTTTTTGTTGTTCTTTTTAAATTTGGTTTACTGATAAAAATTAGATTGAATACACATCTTAAAACATATATATGTACATGTAATCAACAACTGTTAATTCACAAATCCCAAAATCTAAGTAGAACATTATTATTTGTGAGCGTCGCCATATGAGCACATACATACATACATGCTGCACCTATGTTTAATGAATCCATAAATCAATCTTAATGGAACCCTCATGATCGCATTGATATCGTTTGCTCAGGTGACAGCAGCCGGGGATGTGCGTAGTACGTCGAATGTATGTACGTGTTCTGGTGGTCAATGGGCGAGAGAACAAAACGTTTCCTTGTTAGCTATTTGGCGTGAAAAGAGAGTCCGAGACCCACTGTGCGCTGCCGCTTCCCCGCCCACCCCGCCTAACGGCTGGCCAATATCAATAAACAGAGACGGACGCCCGCCCGCCCGGACGACAGCTACCAAGTCACGCAGTCGAAATGGGCACGGCCAAACACAAAAAGAGACGGGCCACTAAGTAAGTGGCATAAATAAAGGCCAAAACCAGAACGAGAATCGAGCATCGAGCATCCAGAAGAGAGAAGAAAGCCGCAGCAGCAGAGGAGTTACACGCAGAAGAAAAAGAAATGCTGTCAACAGTAAGAAAAATGGGAAATGTTACAATACAATACACAATTTTATCAATTTTAATTTATACAGTTTAAATGTAATATGCTTTGATCATTTTTTCTTAGTGTATCGACAATGGCAGCGCCAGAATATGAAAGTTGCGCCTGCGCCGACGCCGACGCTGACATCGAAGCTCTCCCGTCGGACTAGGAATCAGTTGCGAGGCAGAAGCGCACGAGTCCAGAACGCTGACCGGAGCAACCTGACCTGCAGATAGAGCATCCATCATCAGCGCAAAGAGATGGCCTGGAAGACATTAATGATACTGATGCTGCTGGCAGCCGAGACGCTGGTCTCTGCCACCCCCTTGGTCTCCACCACGGAGACACTGCCTTCCCCGGCAGCGGCTGACCAGAGCCCCTCAATCATCAAGGAGGAGCATTTTCCGGCCATGGCTCCGCCCCATTCGAACGAGTCCAGCGGGTCCAGTGGCCAGCCCATCGCCCTGCAGCCCCCGCCCATTCCAGCGGACTCGGACTCGGAATCGTTGCGTCGTCGGACCATCACCTATGATCAGCGGCAGGAGGGACAGTACAATATTCGCGCTGATTTGGAGAATTTCATGATCCTGCTGATTCCACCTGGTCCGCAGGAGGGCATCAGCCTTTTGGAGCTTTTAGGCAGAGGATCCAGCAAGGCAAGCGGCGCCAGCAAGCGCAAGCATCCCCTCAGAAGCAGCCCCCTGAAGTCGTTCTACCAAAAGAGTCATCTCCAGAAACTGCAGCAGCAGCAAAAGCATTCGGATTCCTTGCCAGCTGCGGCTCTGCCAGAGTACATCGAGGGTCGGTCCCCCTACCACGTGGACATCTCGGCCAGTGATCCCGAGCAGGCGCAGCGTCTGCAGCGCCAGCAGGTGGACGTATTGCCGCCGCAACTGATTCCCATGCCGCAGCTGATCAAACCCTTCCACCTCGAGGCGGAGCCGGAGTTGATCCAGGCCCTGCCACCAGTAGCCGCCGGCAGTGGCAGCACCAGCAGCAGCAGCGGCAGTGTGGGATCGAACTTCTTCGAGGGCTACAACAACCCGGGATCCCAGTACTTCCGCAGCTCTCGCTCGCTGCGCGGCGACAGCTACCTTAACACCAATCGCCTGTCTGGCGGGGATTACGGCAGCAGTCCGCGCTCCATCAGTGCGCCCATCTACCGCAGCGAGTTTGGTAATGGTAATGGAATGTATCCACCCATCGATGCCCCGTCTTACTTCGTGGACCAAGCTCGCAGCTCCTGGCAACTGGACGAGGAGCCCACCAAGGTTCAAGCGGCCGAGCCGGAGATAGTCAGCTTCGATCTACTCTCCGACGACGACGATCTGACCGATTCCCGGACTCTGCTCCGTGACGGCTTGGCGCGCTGCGCCCGTGGCGAACGTCGGGATAGCTACGGAGCTTGTCGCCAAATCGAGGGCTACTGAGGAAGGAGCGAGAACTGCCAGACTGCCAGCCTAAATGTTAGTTTCATTTTACTTACACACACTCTAGAGTTAAGCTGACGAAACTGTCTTACCAATAAATAAAACAAGTTAAGCGTCATCCTTTATTGATTTATTTAATTCATATGTGTACTTGTGCGCAACTGTAAATCAATGACGGAAGTGGGCGCTCTGATGATAATGATGCGCTGAAGGATGAGGCCAGCATCTTGACAGCCGGGGGCCACTAGCGGCAAGTGCTTTCCACACATAAAGGCCAACTGCCTTTCCATCATAATTTGTGTGTGGAGATTTTCTAAGCGAAACCAGTTTACAAATAATGACGGTGATGCTCCCGGCCCGGCCTCTTCCTGTGGCCAAGTCATTGAACCTGCGCCCAGAACTGCAGCGAGGCGAGGTAAGTGGAAAAGTCAATACCTAGCCTCAGTTTGGACAAAGACAAATTGCAAATTAGTAAAGATGTGATGATTTTCGATTTCTTCTAAGTTTAGCTTCGAATTGAGGTTATTGGGTTAACATTTTACGAGCTTATTTCAAGTCTAAAATAACGTGTGAAATTTTTAATGCTAATGGTGAAATGTATACATTTTTGGAATCATATAACCACACCAATAGGGTCAATATTTTAATACCTTGGGAATATATCTAAAGTAAAATCACACTTAAATAACTAACAATATGTCTAAATTATAAACACACTTAAATATCTAACAATTTGAAGTTTACTTAGTTATAAGTGTACAACAGAAATCACTTCAGATTTGAAGTCTCTTGATAAAAATAAACTAAAAAGTTTTAAACCTATCTTCAATGAGCTCCTCTCCACTTTTAGTAATGGTAAAGAATGGTAATTTTATTCAAATTTGAAATAATTAAGTGATATTTACCATTAACATTCGTATTATATTTGTAACAAGAGGTGAAAGAGATCTTGTGCCTTCCGTCGCATACCTTTTGCGGCTGCTAGGAAGCATTAGAAATGCACGGCATAGAAGATTCCCACAGTGCCCTGGCAACGCGGAAGTCTTTGGTCTGATCGGCCGGCGGCCATTCAACTGAGTCCAGCAATCGGGTTTTTAGTGGTCTTCTAGTCCAGGTGGGCTAACTTACCTTCACCGCCACCAAGAAACTCGACTCATTCGCTGCACGCCGCTGGAGCACATCGGTCCTGTGTCGCCTTCCGCTGCTGCTGCTGGGAAAATGTGCAAGTTCACCAATCGGCTGTTCGTCTTCGCCCTGTTGCTACTGGCGCTGGGTGGGATTCTGGCCCAGCCCGCTGGTGGAAGGAGAAACGTGGTCAGCGACCTACTGGAGGTGCTGTACGAAGACTACAACGACAACGGTTTCCAACGGGAGGACGTCTTCTACGACCAGCGGCAAAAGGGTGCGGAGAACCTGCAGCTGAGTGTGGATGGCGTTGTCATCGGCATGGCTCCCCAAATGGGCTCCAGTTGGCTTTACTCGGTGGCCGAATACTATCTGAGTACGTACAGAAAAAGGATTTCACAAGTATTTTCATAAATATGTATATGTTTCCTAGGTGAAATGATGTTGCGTCAATCTACACCGGAGCCAGATGCCAACCAGTTGTACGAAAAGGATTCCATCACAGAGACGGTGGACTCTGGTGCTGGTGAGAACTCCACTAAACTTTCAGAACACTCCAATAGTGATCTAGAAAGTAGACAGCAAAGTATTGTATCGTCAAACAACTCCACTCGGTGAGTAAATACATTTGCAACATTAAAACAATAAACATATTGGTATAATCTTACGTTGTCGCAGCACTCCTCCTTTGCAACTGCTGAATTTGCTGAAAATGTTTAAAAGTTCAAAGGCCTAAGTGCCACAAAACCTACTTAAAAATCGTTTTAGTTGTAAGTTGTACTTCTATAATTTGTGAAATAAAGTAAATAATTAAATAATTAATTTTACCGGTGTTTTAAGTATAATATCATCACGTTTAGTTAGTGTCATTAAAAGTAGGCAATGGTATTTGTTTCCGATAGTAGTAGGGATAGGAAGCAGAATAAAGATTGGTAAACCTCGTTATAGGGGCAAACCTCATAGGTCCTCCTTTAAGGTGTCCTGTAAATACGAATAAATATATTAAAAAATGTTAAAAGAAATTTAACAAAAAATTCATACATTTTGACCGAAGTTTCTGATAAAAAATCTAATATAGATCGAAAATCAAAGTCCCGATTTTGGATTTTTTTTTTTAAAGAAAAAAATCGTAAAGACAATATATGGTTCTCCTTTGTTAAAAAAAACGCTTACTTACAATAACTATACCTACAGAAATACATAATTGTTTTTGGAAAATATATTACAACCTTATTAGATTTAGAACCAATTTGTAGAATAACAAGTTGCTGACAAAAATAATTTTGTTTGAAAAACTTGTGCAGCAGTGGTTTTTTTTTTTACAAAATTTATAGAAAATTATAAAGTTAAAAGCCTTTAGATTACGATAATCGATGCGTTTGCCCAAGGATGCGGATTGTTCTTACTTTAAAGTCTTAAATCGCATCCTCTCCTTTTCGCGAAACTCTCGGCGTTCCGCTTGCGGAGCTCCCTGGAGATTGCGGATGATAAACGCAGAGTCGCAGTGGACCTTCGGTTTATATGTCGGGGCTGGCGGCTCGTCGTCCCAGTTTTCAGTGGAATCCACAAAGAATTTTCGGGGTTCAGACTCTTTGGACGGTAGCTTTACATGGTGCACCATGGTGGCGCGATCTGGGCAGCTAACAACGTGCGCCTGAAATCATAGGAGAAATCACGTAAGGATCGAATAAATCTCGATTCTGCTTGCAGTTACCTTCATGTCAATCACCAAGTATAAATGGGTAGCGTTAAAAGGACACCGGGCTAATTTCAACGACGGATAGTTACGGGCACAGCGTGCCAAATGGATGGCCAGGCGGCTCGGCATCAGGCGGTGAGTACTGTTGTAAGGACACACCACGTAGTCCTCGAAGTTCGGTGGAGGTACGTTCTGCGACATATTTTTTCGTATACCCAAATCGTTGTAGGATTCTGATTGACAGGTTGCTCGGCAGAAAAGCTGCAAAGAAATGCAACGTCGATATTATTATTTCGATTATTCCTTTGAACATCGATTTTAAGTTATCATTTAACCTTAAAGTAGCTCCTTCAATGTAAAACTTTTTTAACAATTCAAAAATTTAACAGATTATTAAATGCTCTTTTCTATTATTCTTGATTTTCTTGAGTCAGAAATGTATTGTAGATTTTCTAATGGCTTGCAATCAAATATTTTGATATTTCTGAACCAACTAATTTAATTAGATTTATTTAAAAAATATATTAAAGCGGAAGTTAAAAATACCGAAAAATACCAGAAACAGTGAAAACTCGATAGCATGCTTAAGAATAAAAATATTTCACTTATCGATAACCATAATATTATTATTTTTTTCAAAGACCAGCTTTGGCATTACTCCACAATTTTCGCAACCAAACACTGCGGCCTGGCAGTTAGTACCGTGATTTGCAAGAATTTTGAGCCACGCATATTCAGGAACATTCCAGTGACTAGTTTGGCCAGTATATAAACCGGCCGCCGCTTCAGTTGCACTTGTATAAACAAGCGAGCGAGCAACTACGACGCAGTAATCAGAGTCACAAGATTTTGTTCCGACAACAACAAATTCGTTGCTAGAATTTAAACAAGAAAATCAAAGGAGACTAAATTACCGAAAAGAAATATTCCGAAAATATTGTGAAAATGCCGGAGAAGCTGTTGAAAATCACCTACCAGGGCGCTGGGCCCCAGAAGAAGCTGAATGCATACTTGCGTATGCCATCGCAGAATTACACCATACTGCGCCGCGAAATTGACCTGTATCTGTTCCAGGAACGGCAGCTGCCGAAGTGCGAGATCAGGACCTTTTGGATTGGTGAGTATTATGCAAAGTCCACGAAAAGAAAGAAACATGAGAATAGCACCAGCATATATACATACATATAAGCATATTTACATATGTACTTTGTAACTGCATTGTTTCCTTTGTTCTAGTTTTTACAGATTTCTTTAACATACAAACAAATTGAAAATTTCATACATTAATTTATTGATTTCAAGCTTACTTTTTAAAGTAAGATTAGCATCTTCACCTTTCGATCATTGGTCACAGGCCATTTTTACATTTTTGTTGGAAAGAAAAAGTTGTTAGAACTCCAACGAACTCCACTGTGGTAGATCTAGATTTTAAGTTAAAATCAATCATTAAAATATTGACATGAAAAATCCACATAAACACAATAAAATCTATAATTAATTTTATTGTTATTTTTTATTTGCAATGCTAGTTCTTTTTGTGATTCACCTGAAAAATCACCCTGCGATAACAAACCAAATGACTCACTCTACTTTTATTTTTGGTTCGATTTTCCTTTCCCTATTTTAGATACTGATAATGATGAAATCGAGATTGTCAACCAGAATGACTATGAGATTTTCCTGGCCAAATGCGAGCACAACATGCATGTCCAGATCGCTCCCTTGGTGCCCGTTCAAGAGGAGAAGAAGCATGCTACCAAGCAGGAGGCTTCTGCTCCGTCGGCCGACGATCCGAGCAATTTCATCATCCATGACCACGTCGAGTGCGACGGCTGCGGTGTGGCCCCCATAGTGGGCTTCCGCTACAAGTGCGTCCAGTGCAGCAACTTTGATCTTTGCCAGAGGTGCGAGGCGGCTCACAAGCATCCCGAGCACTTGATGGTCCGCATGCCGACCAACGATGGACCCAGTGTAGTGGAGGCCTGGCTCACTGGCCCGAATCCATGGGGAGGACGTCGCTGTGGACGCCGCTCCAGGGGTCACTGCCCGTTCGAGGCAGCCCAGACAGCTGGCGGCGGCTCCGCTCCGGCTGGCGAGTCTGCTCGCGATAGTCGACGCGAGCGCCGTCATGCCCGTCGTCACGGCGGCGTGCTGTCCCAGTTTGTTGAGATGATGACCAACTTGCCGCTGAACGAACCGGCAAACACCACAGCATCGGCTGAGCCGCAGCAGCAGCCCAAGGCAGCAGATGCTCCCAAAGCGGAGCCCACTGTCACTGCCCAGAAGGCAGCTGAGACCGAAGCCCAGAGCAATGATAAGAAGAAAACCCCTGAGGAGCCAAAAGAGCAGCCTACGACCGCTCCAACCCAGGGAAGCGCTACTCCCACTACTCCAGTCATCAACTTGGAGAACCTTTCCCAGATGGTGCCTCCAGAGTACATGCGTGCTGGCATCGAGATCCTTAATAATTTCAGCGAAATGTTCGCCAAAATGATCGATCCCACTGATTCGTCCGCTCCCTCTATGGCCTCCAGTGCTGACCCAACCAAACCAGCTGAGAAGAATCGATCTGGCAGCCAGTCGGCGGCATCTTCTGTCAACCAATCTTATGCTTCATCTGTTAACCCATCCGGAGCTCCTTCTGTTAACCCATCGGAAGCTCCTTCTGTTAACCCATCCGGAGCTCTCTCTGTTGCCGAGTCTTTCTCAGAGGCAGCTTCCCTTGAGACCGAACCGCTGCTTCCCAAGAAAGCAGATGAAACTCCAGTGGCTGGAGCTTCGGTTACCAGCGAGCCGGAGCCGTTAAGTCGTCGCTCGGACAGCTTGGACCAGGACTGGCAGGTCATTGATAACGCGTACTCTGCCAACAACACCAACAGCGCCAATACGGACGCTCTGATCAATCTGGATCAGTCGATCAATCCCCCAACTGCTGCTCCCCAGCAGCCGGTGCGCGACTTTGGTCAACTGGGCGAACTATTGCGCCAGCACATGAACGAGGAGGCTCGCATTGCACAGACAACGGCCAACACTCAGACCGCTCAGGTGGATACGGTTAGCACTTCCACCTCGACCACATCGGTGTCCACCAACAGCGTCGGCACCTCCCCAGCCGCTCCCGAGGAGAAGCGTAGCGTGCCCGTCTATCACACAGGTAAGTCAACTGGAGAATCTGCAAAGGACTCATTATTAATAACTTCATTTCTCTTTAACTTCAGATGAACGCATAAACTCGGCTATTCATGCCATGATGGCCATGGGTTTCAGCAACGAGGGCGCCTGGCTCACCCAGCTGCTGGAGTCGGTCCAGGGCAATATCCCAGCCGCTCTGGACATCATGCACGTCTCGCAGAATCGCAACTAAATGCGACTTCTATTAAAAAAAAATATATATATCTACTATGTATCTTCAATATTCTTAAGGTCTCTCTGTGAAATACGGGAGTATATATTTTATGTTTTCAATATTCTTTATGTAGTTGTAGTTCATTTTTCGTGGTCATTGTATAATCTCGATTACCGAGGAAGGAACATTTATGTATTTTATGTTTTTAATAATCAAAGAAATACCATATGTACGCAATGTATAATCGATGTGAAATAACAATAAAGGCACAAAGTTAAAAGTTAAGTCAGTTTTATTTGTTTTGTTTTGATAATTATTTTTCTATAACATTAAATTCACTAAGAAAAACCACACTTATTTAGTAAATCATGATCGACATTGATTCCATCTAAGACCCTTACGGACTAGATAACATTTTTGCACAGCTATCTAAAGCTGGCAGCTTATCAGTGGTGCCTCAGAAACCGTAAATGATTTGAAGTTAAATGAAAAGGTAAAATGTATGCAAAAAAAAATATTGTATGTCCTGTTTCTTAGCATATAGCAGTGGATATAGAATCCAATGCAATTCGGTATTCGATACTCCTACAATACTTATTTTTGGAACATTCGTTTTGATGAGGTATCGATGCTTTCCCAGAGCAACCACTCAAAGATCCACTCTGGCTTCTGCTGGTGTGGCAGAACCGTAGAGGTATTGCCCAGCCAGTCCAATAATATCTCGGGCAAACGTACGTAATTCGTAATTCACCGTCGTTATGGTAGCGATAAATGTAAAGAACTTGAACAGCTTCTGGTGATGTGGCTTCCACTGTCTGCGACCGAAGCCGGTGTTGTAGCCGAACATTTGCGACACCATCAGGGCGAGAAATCCAGCCAATCCGAAGAATCGATGGAGTAGTTTCAAGGCCAAGGCATCGCCGTTGATGAAATACAGCGGAAGACCGCTGAGAACGCTGCCCAGCAAAAGACCACAGCCGAGAATGCCTAATCGGGGATGATATGGGAATAAATTAACATTTTTTCTGTTTGTGTGTTTTGTGTTTTGATCCAACGCACCGTAGAAGCCGTGATTGCTGCGAAAATGTCTGACAGTGGCATTTGGATCTTCTCGTTTGCGCTCCAGCTTCTGCAACGTCTTGATGGCGATGCCTCCAACACCGACCACGAAGGACAGCAGGCCAAGGGCAGCATGTAGGCGGTTCAGGTTAAGTGGTCCTAGCCAGGACTCCAAAGTAATGCTGTTACGCACCAATAATGCTTCGCCCATGAAGAAGACAAACTGTAAGAAATATTATTTGAAAGAATTAGAAGTTAGAAAGGATAACTTAAAAGAAAAATTTGACATGGTTTCATATGAGGAGAATTTCAGGACGGGGTCTTTTGGTAAGTATTAGAGGTTTCATCGTATTTTTATTTTTTGATTTGATTAATTTGAAGTAGTATCTAGTATGGTGCCGAAGAATAATATGAGGATCCTAAGTTGGAGTGTTTTAGAAGTTTGTTGAGATAAGTCTGAGTTCCTATATTACCCCAAAATTTCAGTAAGTTTAAATTTTTTGAGAACGATTCTGTCTTGAAAACAAGAACATAAAAATAACTTAATCTCAATCTTATTCGGTCTTTAAAACGAAACGACTTTGTCCTTAGAAGCCATTCTTAAAATGAAAGTGAACTAATTTTAAGTATTTTTGATCTTGTCAAGCTTGAGATCACAGAAGTTGAGATAATCAAGACTCTTTTTTCCAGTGTATTACGTATAATGGTGAAATAAATATATGCATATCTGTGTATTTTTTTGTAGAAATTAGTTTTTCATATGAATGTGTTTACATTTGTATGTACGATTGTATCTGAATGGCGGATATATGGTAAGCAAAACACTACTCACAGCGATTGTGCAGTAGAAGGCATGACCCGCCGTGTGCTCCAGCTTCAGCACCAGACACTTGTACACCACGGCCGCAGTAATGCCCGCCAGTAGAAGGTGAGAGATGAGCGTGCAGAAGCCAAAGTAGAATCCGCTGGAGGAGACAGCGGTGGCAGCGGCTCCCTGAATTCCCAGCTGGCAGACATCGCCCAGACAGCCATGTAGTTCCTCAGTCGTCATGTTGTTACGTTGGGGAATCTCTCCTTCTTATCTGCTACGTGAGATGCGCACGTCGAAGTGATAAAGCTATAAACCGATCGCGAAAGCGCTCCGCTCGATGCGAGTGTTAGAACGCGTTTGACGCTCTGACGGCACCGAACAGCTGGAAAAAACCGCCATCGATTGCTCTCGTTATTCTCTCTTTTGGTGGTGAGTTCCGCGCCGAGGCTGAAAATCCCCCTTTCCGTGGCTAGTGGAGCGGTTCGTTGGTTCGTTCGCAGGGTGACTCAGCGGTTAGCCCCGTTCACGTGTCTCACCTTGGGGCGGGAAAGGAAAGGCGGCAGCACCGACCACAGGTGGTGATCGGTATTGCTCTCCGCCAGCTGACTGCGGGGATTTTGCGAATATTGTTATTTTTGGAGCATTCTAAAACCAGTTTCTGTAATTGACCATGCCAAAGTTGAGGAATTAGTCAATCCCCTTAAATACGCTTTTTCAAGGGTATTATCAAAGAGTATAGAACATGTCATACATAAAAATGAGTTGTATCAAAGAGTATAGAGAGGACTATCATACACAAAAATGTGTCGTATGGCGGGTTCCTACCAGAGAACTGCAAGGGTGGCACTTTTTGCCACTCTACGTACACCCAACACAATTTGAGTGAGAGTGCCACTCACACCCGAGCACAAAAGTAAGATGCAAACACCCACACAAAATCTAACGGGTGTTGCAGGCACTCGGTGCGCTGCGCACCCGATCACTACGGGTGCGGGTGCCGATCGACACTCTCACTCAAAACGGTTGTGAGAGCAGGCAAACAGTAAGCAGAATCACCCAAGAAAAAAAGGGTTGTTGGTAAAACACTCATATTTGACCCGGGTGTTTTGGCGACACCCGGGTGTCTATGACGTCATCGCCTTGTGTGTTTTTACTTGAGCGATCGGGTGCCGACCGCACTCGCACTTCTAACGGTTTTCAGAGCAGGCAAAGAATAAAAAAAAACAAATACGAAAAAAGGGTTACACCGATAAAAAATTTTAAGACTTTTGGCAATTTTTTTTGGTTTTTGGTTACAATTGAAGCGCAGACATATTTTGCTCTTATATTAAGATTAAAACAAACATTTAAAAAAAATTTTTTTTTGTATGAATGAAGTCTACAA